>JAOEHY010039817.1:0-16736 GCA_025447955.1 Psilopsiagon aurifrons | reverse complement strand
CTGCCCATGGCAGGGGGGTTGGAACTGGATGATCTTAAGGTCCTTTCCAACCCTAACTATTCTATAATTCTATGATCTCAACTACAGTATACATCATCCCAGCTGCAGTACAAGGAATACCTCTGGGACAGTAATTACCTTGTGGTGAGATGTACTGCACATGAGTAATTCACAGTTGCCAAACAGAAGTGAATGCTTGATATTAATTTGGAACTTTCTGTGGATGGGCTTTCTTCTGGGAAGTACCACAAGGGACCAGATCAAAGATAGCCTGAAACTCAGAGAATTTCTCACTATTAAGAAGACAATTGTGTTCTTTTTTTATTTATGCTTAATTTGGAGCTTCTTGCCAGACAGCTTTTTTTTCTTCTTTTTTTTCCCCTACTTGGGTTGTTGCCAAAATATAGTATAAACAAATTAGCACTTTCTTTTTGCAAAGCTTTGATCTCTCTGCTTTTGCCATACCAAATAGCAAAGAACAGACAAACCAGAGGCATGAAATCTTCTTAAGTTTAAAGCTCAAATTAATTTGGTCTTCCTGATAATTTTAGCCTTGAAGCAAGTAGATCACTTTTGAAATATAACATAGTGATTCTATAGATGCTATCATTTTTATTCACTTTATGTTCTAATGGGAGTATGGGGGGGTTGGCAAAGTGTGATGTTGTTTATGTACTTATTTATAAGGATGTATCTGCATACATGCAAATAAAATGTGTATATAATCTCCACATTATTTAAGGGGAAAGACCTGGAGTAATTTCTGAGTTACATCTTTGCTTTGGAAAAGCCTCTTTATTAGCCGTTGTGAAGTAGTATCATCTAGCTCAGTGCTTTACACCTTCCATATGAAGTGTGTCATTTAGATTCTTGTGTCAGAAACACTGTCAATTATTGAGTGTATGTATTTCGTTCCAGCAGCAAAATCGTCTATTGACAATGTGTATTATTTGAACAGGATAAATTTTGAATTAAAAAAGAAAACTCTCTCAAATCAGTAAATAAGTGTGGACCAGTTTTCTCCATTGTGGCTGTTGATATGGAATTAAATCCAGGACAAGCTCAAAAGCTAGTGCTAAATTACTGCACTTTAAGGAATGAAAAGTTGTTATGAACCGCAATTCTAAGTTCCTATTTTCTTTTATTTAAGCAAATTAAGCCTGTCTGTATCCTAACACAGACTTTTCATACACAGGTATTTCTCAATATGATAGAAGTGTTGCACACACGTACAACAGTTTGCATCCTAAAGATCTTGCATTTCCTATTGCATACAGATTTACACTTGCAAAATCAAGGCATCACTTTGAGTATATTCAGTTGTGCTCTGCCCAAAAGAGAAAGTTTGCTTTCAATATTTATCTCATTGAGATTAGGTGGATCTGTTGCATTAATGCTGAGACTTGCTGATTATAGTAATGTTAAATCAATACAAATAAACTCACATTTTATGCTGTGCTTTTTTCTTTTTATGTTTTTCACTGAAGGCAGAAATTTGACCACCACCCTGAGTCTTATCAAAATAAATTGGTGAAGATACATAAATTGTATTTGTCTGAATTTTAACATTTGGAACATTGGGAAGCATGTATCAGGGAGAATAGGATGAGCAAGAAAGTACTTTAGATATCTGCAGTCTCTGTTAATTTCCCTGGCTGCAGTTTCCCTAGTGGAGAAATATTCAGCTTGGTTCATATCTTTATTTCATTACTTATGCCACATGAGGTTAAGGATACTGGAAACAGGGTGAATCTGTGTAGCTCCCACCAGACCTCCTCTTTTTTTCTTTCACCAGGGGCTGCAGGGCTGAACTTTTCATATTGTGTGGTGCTTGAAACTACCACATCTAGATATTATTGAACATGTTACACTTGGAAATATTGCCAGTGTGGATTTTGAGCCTTTCCTACATCTGTTGGGAAGTTTGGCAACGTGGGTGGGAGAATGACTGCTCAGTAGGTCTGGCCAGGCTGCTGTCTGGGCAGCTACCCAAGAGGAAAGCACTTAGCTGTTCCATGAGGTGCAGGAAGGCTGCCACTGTTTGAAGTACTGGATTTGGTGTGCAGGAGTGAGGTAGGAATGACTTAGATCTGCAATAGGTCTGACGTATTTGTGTTATGCCCTAGTGCACGTGCAGCAAGACTAACACCTCCATGCGGGTGAACTGGTAGTGACAGTCTATATGGGTTTTGCTTACACTAGCAGTAAGGTAGCCCATATTATGCAATTCACTTTGCAACTACAGAAAAACCTGGAAACCTAATGTTCACCGTACTCAAAACCTGGTACAAATCAGTGCCGGGGTATACCAGCCATCAGGTTCCCACTGACTCTCTCAATACTACAGGTTCATACCTACAAGCAGGTGTAATACCCATGAGAATAACTCTTTTGTGCTTGTTCTGATTGATTCCAGGAAATGCATTTAATTCTAAATTTAATTCTCTGTTTTTTAACAGGTACGCTAATTGCAGCAACTAAAAATAAACTGATTAGGCTAAATTTAAGTCTAGATTAAATCAATTGTCAAAGTCTGACAGCAGGATTTCCTACTCATTAATGCAGGGATGACTATTACTGCCATGTTCCTATTTGCTTTTTCTTCCAAACCCTGATTTCAGGTGTGTGATTGTCCTTAAAATGTTCTTTCCTTCTCCATTTGTAGAGGTTATCTGGAGAAATGTAAAGAATAAAGCACCCGCTGTGAAGACAGCTGCAAGCATGGAACAAAGGGGCCCTAGCGTATATTGAACTCAAGGACCTTACTGTTGTGATGGATGCTGTTCCCATCTCAGAAAGCTACATATCAGTTGGTTAAAGGTAACTTGTCTGTGAGCTTTGAAAGCTTGGTACCTTTTTGTTTCACAGTCTTTTTGGTGCATCCAAGCTGGCCCTGCCATTACAGTCTCCATGGACATGCCTAAAATGCTTGCAATCTGTGGGATTCCTCATTCTCTATCCTAATTCCAGTTTGGGCTTCTTTGCTGAGAAAGCTGACAGTTTTCCTACCAGATCTGATAGGGTTTTTAGAATAAGTTAACCCTGGGCAAACTTTTGTTTGAAATAGGAGTACATGAAATCTTAGCATTAGCCAAGATGCAGCACAGTAAGTAGAGCAGGACACTGCACATCTTGTGGCTACAAGGAACAGCCCTAAGAAGATTGCTATGACTCGGCAGTCCCTCTGGCTTGGCTTGATTTGTGAAGCACTGCTTTCAGTATCTCCATAATCATCCCCAAATTCTGGAGATGCTTGATACAGGTCACAGAATCCCAGACTGGTTTGGGTTGGAAGGGGCCATAAAGCTCATCCAGTTCCAACCCCTGCCACAGGCAGGGACACCTTCCACTAGAGCAGGATGCTCCAAGACCTGCCCAACCTGGTCTTGAACACTGCCAGGGATGGGGCAGCCACGGCTTCTCTGGGCACCCTGTGCCAGGGACTCAGCACTCTCACAAGGAAGAATTTCTTCCTAATGTCTCATCTCAATCTCCCCTCTGTCAGTGAAGCTTGTCGGTATTTCAACTGAGCCGTTTAAATACTGTATGAACACACTGCTTCACGGGACTAAACCAGTGCTCTCTTCCCTTCTGTAACTTCACACAAGGAAACAATAAGAAGCAGTTTGTGTCCAGGCTATTGAGTTCTGGTCATGCCTAAAAATTAATTGCAAAAAATCCTTCTTCCAGACACACAAATCATCCAGAAATGAGCCTCCTCATTCACTGCACTTGATTTATGTCCAGGAAGACAGCAGTTGAAGGAGCTTGAGCAAATTCATGCTTTATATCAGCCTGTTTAGATTAGATTTCCAAGACAATTGTTGTGGGCAACTCTGCTATAAATTAATGGTTAATTTAATTTGACCTTTTTAAAATGCAAAAACACCGTGCCTAACCACCTTAAATATCTGGCATAAGTTGCCTGATTTAATAAACGTAGTTTGCCTTCTTTGCTATTGCTTATTGTGTGTTTTCAGAGTTTTCTCCAGTCACTTCCCTAATGTAATCAAACTGAAATGGAAGTCAGATGACTGTCAAATGGGTAGGCAGCTCTGAACCTTATAAAAACAAGTAGCTGTGGCATTATTTGTCATAAAATAGAAGCCTTCACAGTGTTTCATGACTTTTTCAGAGAGATGATATTACAGCTTGTGTTCCCTCCCATTGCACATGCCTCTTCCTCTTGAAAACCTACCATCCCTGTGCAACTACAAGTTACATGGAGAATTAAAGGAATATAATTAACTACTCAGTTTTTAAAGGAGAGTTAAACGTTTATATACTGGCTTTAAGTGTAGCTGCAGACTCAACAGCCCCACTATCTACTTCCTCAGCCTAGCACTGTGATCACCACCGCCTCAGCGCTGATCCGGTTGATAATTCTATTTTCATCCCGACTGTCACGTCAGTAGATACAAACGCTGGGAGCATTATGTGCCCCAAAGCAACTCCTTCCCTCGCGAATTCAGCTTCAGGGGCCCGACTGGAGCCTTGGCAGGAACTGGGATCGGGAGCTGCTGCAGAACCAGCTGGGACTGGCTGGAACCGGCGGCAAAGCCCCCACTTCCCCTCAGGGAGGATTCGCCCCAGGAGCTCGGAGGTGCGGAGCTGCTGCTGACCTATCGCCAGCTGTGGCCGTGGTGTAAGGCAAGTGATAGCTAGCATTTTCCACAGCACTTCAGGTACCCGCATAATTTTCTTGTGGTGGCCCCGAGAAAAAGATGGCCCTCTCTGAGGAGAGATGGGGTTAGAAACTGTATGTGAGGCCTTCGCAGCTCCTCAGGATTTTGCTATGGGACATGGAGCTGTTGGAGTGAGTCCAGAGGAAGCCATGGAGGTGCTCCAAGGACTGGAGCAGCTCTGCTCTGGAGCCAGGCTGAGAGAGCTGGGCTGGGTCAGCCTGGAGAAGAGAAGGCTCCTTAAGGGGGGACCTTAGAGCAGCTCCAGTGCCTGAAGGGGTGACAAGAAATCTGGAGAGGAACTTTTGACAAAGGCCTGTAGGGACAGGACAAGGGGCGATGGCTTTAAACTGTTACACTTTCTAGTCTTGATCAATATAACTTCCAACACGTTAGGGTTTTGGGTTTTCTTCCCCCTCTGTCTTAATTTTCCCCAGTCCAAGCATTCTCTATATTTGTCCTTTAAAACCTCAGTGTCATTTCCCTTCACTATGATAATCTCTCAGTATTTTGCTGGTTTGCCTTGAGTGCCTTGTACATAGATACAACTGCCATTAAAGTTGGAGAGAATTATAGGATAGATTCTGCTCGATATGGTATAGTGAGATTTTGCCATTAATGGAGAATGGTTCACACCCTAAATCTGTGAGGGGAAAAAAAAATTCTACTGTTTGGTATTAAGTAGTTCTGAAGTAACCTGAATTGGATGGAGCTTGTAGCAACACTGCTGTAGGGAAAGGTGTCCCTGCTCAGGGCAGGGGGTTGGAATGGATGAGCTTTAAAGTCCCTTCCATCCCAAACCACTCTGGGATTCTGTGAATTAACAAATACGTATTATCTCTCCACAACTCTATTTCACCAGTTTTGTTATTTGTATTCAGTTACCAGAAAGATATTTAACATTTCTATCTCTTAGCTTTGGTGCAGCCTTTGTAGCTTTCTGCAACAGGATATGAAAGAAATACAAAAGATTTTCTTGTGGGGCAAGAATTGTTTAAAAGTGATCCTTTAAATCACATTTGGAGCAAAGCACATCTGATAAACAGCTACTTCCACAGTTTTATGAACAGTTGTCTATGCATTTATGTTTGTTAGGTTTTATTTAAAACAATCATTAAGATAGCTCTGTCATTTTTTTGTCATTATATGTGGGTTTTGGTAGTAATATTTCAATTTCTTAGCTCTCAGGAACAGTAAAAATAATAGCTGATAATAGGAGTTGGTTCTATACAGCTGTCTAGCTTGTTTTATTCATCCAGCTGGCTTTTACTGATTAAAGTAATTTTGCAGGTTCATCAGAGATGAATTATCTGTCTGTCTTTATTACAGGTGCTGAAAAAACCCAGGCTGTTAACAAGCTCAAGCTTATAGGGTGCCCTTACATGGTTCTGCTGTAAGAAACTACTTTTTGGTTTTATCTTATTGCTGTTAACAGGCTGACTTATTTAATTTTCATCATCTACATCAAGTGGTGTTGATAATGCTCATTAATTCCAGAAGACATATGTCCAAAACTGTGATGTTAGCAGCATTTATTTCTTTTTATTTTTTTTACTTCACAATATCATCTATTTACTTTTGTAATCCTCCCCAGTTTCTGACTACCTCATCAAAACAGTTCTCAGCAGCCCAGGTTAATCAGCATCTGACATCTTTCTAGGTAAAACTGCAGAACGATAAAGACTGATTGAACTGAAGTTAATTTCCATTTGTCTTTTACCTTCTAATTATTTAGCAGCTGAGGATCTAAACCCCTTTACTGTGACTTTTCTGCAGGGCCCTTAGTAAACAGTACTTAGCTCAGTAGAGTTTGGCTACCTCAAAAGAAATGTTTCAGCTCAAGTGATTTTGAAGTATTTGTAAACTGAGAAACGTTGTTGCTCATGAGAGTGTAATGAAAATTATCAATTGGAATAAAAATGTACTAATTAATGTATTGAAAAATTCAAACTAGTAAGTGTATGGCATTTAACAGCAGACTTGCTGACATGCAGAATTAAGTTATGCTGAATACTGCATTAGTGCAAGCAAGAAATAGTATCACAAAATAGGAAATTTATGACAGTACTTAGTAAAAGGAAAGTATTTTTAGGCTCATGAGTTGTTTTTTTCCTTAGATGTTGATTGCAGCTCATCCTTATTGCTTGGAGTAGAGCACTTCAAATGTTTTGGCAGGAGCCAGCGTCTTAATGCATGTATATGATCAGTTTTGGTGTTAAATTAATGTATCTCTCCCAATATTAGCCTAAAATGCAGAAGCAGAAGAAGCTACCAAATTAAGTTTCATGATGTCCTGCCTAATAGAACCCCTAAACCACCCA
Source organism: Psilopsiagon aurifrons (assembly GCA_025447955.1). Taxonomy (NCBI): domain Eukaryota; kingdom Metazoa; phylum Chordata; class Aves; order Psittaciformes; family Psittacidae; genus Psilopsiagon; species Psilopsiagon aurifrons. The sequence continues at coordinate 9,733 of JAOEHY010039817.1, read as the reverse complement.
AATATACGAGGTGCAGTTCATGTTCTGTTGTTTAACTGGCACGCCGAATTCCCAAATCTCCCTGGATCATTTTTTCCTGAAATACCTTATCAGTCCCAGTAATGACAAGAGCTCCTCTAATCTGCTATGAAGAAGTTTCAGTGGTAAGGTGTCCCACCCTTACAGTGGATCATTACATTTAGGATTGTGTCACAGCGCATTTCTGTTGATTTCTACCAGAGGACTTGGGCATGTGGTTGCGCAAAGAAGGTATGGAAGGCTGTGTAGGGTAAATATAATGGATCTTGGGATACACAGAATCTGCCTTTAAGGGTATCTTTTCATTGGTGTCAATGATACGTGCAGGAGAGGATTGTGAGATTTTTAAGGGAGAATTTTGGGTTATTGGGAGTTATAAAAAATAAAAAACAAAACAAAAAACTAGTAAATAATGTTCATGCTTGAAAGCACATAGAGGCTGATGTCATTGTAAGAGAAAAATGGGAGGTGTAACTTGAGATGGATGAGGATTGTATTTACTGAAAATTAATGATAGGCATGTTTTTATGTAGATTTTTAGTTTCAGACATAATTTGTTAGAAATAAGAAAAAGTCACAATAACTTAAAAATTCAGTGAGACTCTAGGGAAAATCACAAGTGATACCAGCTGGTTTTTTAGGTGGTCATCCTTTATTCTGAAGTAGGTAAGAATATGCACATCTGCACACAAAGTACGAGTTCATCTGTATGCATACACACACATTGACCCAAATGGTCTCTTAATTTGCTGGAAGAAGCAAAATAGAGAAGGTGCCATCTTTCAGACGTGATGTAAAGTTCAGATTGCATTGATTTATTGTCTTTAAAACTCTTCTGTTTGCTACAGGTATTAATCCTAATTTTGAGAGTAAGTTCTAGTTTGGGTAATTACATTCTGCCTACCTGAAACTCCTCCTGTAGTTTCAGTTAATTAAATATTCCTCACTATTTGTGTTGAATCATTGGCTGGCACATCTATCTGCAGGTATAAAAATAGAAACTTCAATTAATTTTTAACTGAAATTCAGGAAAGGACTGGAGTGCCCGAATACAAATAAAACTTCTGTTTCATTAAAATAGTACATAGTAACCATATTAGTTATTTTATCTAAGTTAAAGACTATTTCAGACATTCTTTTTTTTTTAGTAGAAAAATTTTCATACATTATTAGTATATGAGATGCAAATTATATACTTGGTATCTTTATCAATAAATTGTGATTGAGTTAGATCCACAAAGAGCATTAAAACATCTCTGTGTTGTGTTTGCTGATGTATGGGTGGCTCTGAATAACTAATTCCCTGGAATGACTTGGTGAATAGTGTACTTTGGGACTAACTCCCTCTTACAAGGAGCATTTATAAGAAACATCAAAGTTACACGGAAGGCTCATACTAATTTTTAAATATCCAGAGCACAGACAAATAAACCTGGAAGTCCAGTTCTCTCAAAAGGAAGTGGGTTTTTTTTGTAGAAAGTATATTATGGATTTTATCATTGTTTGAGGGCTTCCTTGTTTTCTCCTGGTTGGCAGCCTAAGTAGCAGCACTGTTTCTTCGTTTGTTTTACTTCTATTTTTTTTCTTACTGTGCAGAAACATACTCATGGTGCTGTTGAGCTTCATACTCTCAAGAACCTCAGGTTAAATAGCCTGCACACACAGCAGTAGGCTGAGTTTAATGGAATAAACTTGTAAATACAGAGAAAAACTAAAAATCAGAGAGGAAAGCAGTTTGAGAGGTGTCATCACTGACGTTGGGGAGCCTAGAAAAACTTCCACCCCTAGAAAATCCTTCCACCCCTCCCATACCAAGATTTTTAATGATGCTGTAGCCCATGACACTGAGAATGCAATAGCAGAAAGACAGACATGGAGTGACTGCTGAGACACATGGTGTGGTTTGAAGGAGTTGTACAATTAGATATTAAATGCACTTTTTGCTCTGTATGACTATAAACTTATCAAAATCCCAGAGTTAACTAGTGAAAATGGTTGAGGTTTCCTACCTCCTTCCAGACACATCTCAGTGGATTTCCATACAAAATAGTACAAATAAGCCTTTCTTAGGAGTGGTATTAAGGATGGGGCTCATTCTCCTTGTCTGTGCTTATTACTTCACAAACCTCATTAGCGTAACAAGTAGCAGCTGTGTGTCTCTTTTTGCCATTCAAATCTCCAGTCCTGACATGAGCCTGATGAGTAGGAAAATACAATTTTTGCTTTGTGGGAGATCCTCTGCCTGAACATTAATGTAATTTTTCATATTTGCTGTTAGAAAAAGCAACCTAAATTCCCTTCTCCCCTTTGCTGCTTAACATGTCTGGAGAAGTCAGTGCTGGATGGAGCAGATCCACGCTGGTTTTATTAGTCTCCACCTTTTGTAATATTAAATGGAAGCAAATTGAAACGCAGGCTTTATGCTGTCAGGAGAAGTCCAGCCACCCGCTCCACATGCTGGCAGTTTACACAATTAATCCTTTTCCTGCAGTATGGATGTTTTGCCATTTCACTTCAGCAGGCTTAAAAGGACTCCACAGTAAAGATACTCTGAGACGTGTATTTCCTTTCAGGGCAAAAAGAAAATAAAGTAGAAATTATATTTGGTGAGATGAACACCAAGATCAGGTGTGTGCTTGAGAGTGGCTTATATTCTTTTTTTCCTTCTTTTTAAAAGGAATTTTTATAATAACCCATCTGTTGTAGCAGCTGTCTACATATTTTCTGCCATCAGGGAATCCATATTTCTGGATCTTGTTGGTCTTTGACAATATAAGGCATACTAGAATTGAAGTTGGTTTTTAAGTATTTTTCTCCTCTAAGAAGACCTTAAGTCTGCAGAGGTTTATTCTGACATTTCTGGTTGAGAAACCAGGGAGCTGATAGGTATTTCTAACACTTATATAGAAGTTTTTTAAAATGCAGAAGGAATTGCTAATTGAGATTTAATTGTTTAGGAAGGGACTTCCCCAAGGAATCCTTAGGCCTTTTTTATAGGTGTTAATAATGAAACAGTCTTGACTGTCAGCAGTGATTTCTGTTTCTGAAGGTGCTGGCAGTCAGGCATATGTGCTTGGTGGCGGCATTTGTTGTGTTGAAGTAAAGAAATCCACCACTGGAAAGCATCTTAAAAATTAGCTTTTCTGTGATTACCTTTTGAATCCTGCTGAATACCTGGGAATCACTGCTTTTCTCCCACCAAAATGTAGGAATTCAACCTGATGTCCCTCATGGAGTCCCTCTCATCCAATGTTTGCTTTTGTTCTGAACTCCGTTCTGTTGGGAATGGAGTCCGTTGCCGAGCTTCTTGGGTTGGAATGGGAAAGATGCTAGGGCTGTTCAGACTGACTTCTTATTTTCTGTGATGGAACAAAAGTTTTATCCAGAAGAACCTGAGTAAAGCGTGTCACATAGGATATGAAGTATTGCATTGCTGTATGGGGTGGCTATAGGAATTACTATATTTGGCTACATCTTTTGGCTCTAGGAAGAAAGAAAAAAAAACCCATCTGTGTGAAGGAGGTATACTTACCATGAAAACTTTCTTCCCCAGTGGAGTTTCAAGATCACAAACAAAGTGAAACATACAGGTATCGGTTAAAATGGAGCTTTTATTTACAGTACATTTTTGCCTGAAATGCTCAACAGTTCTGATAGACCTTCTTAAAACCAGAAGGAATACTTCAGTGGCATAAACATGAAAGAACATTCCCATTCTCCCTTTAGCAAACTGTTCATCTCTCTGTCTTTTTGATCCATTACTTTTGGTTATACACCCAAAGTCCTTTTCTCCTCTGGGAGCATGTGTTTAACTTCCAGTAAGACCAGTGAATCTTTAAGGGCAGTTATGTTTTCAGGAGCCTCTAGAAACTCATGAGCTGTGTGTTTTGTCTAGTTTCCTTCCAGTGCAAACCTCTGCTTTAGCTGTTTGAGGCTGGCTTCTGTAACATGCTGTTGTAGCTTGGAGAATTCATGTAATAAAGGTTGCTTGGGCCAGACAGTTCCACATCTCTCAACAAGCTTGTCCTGTGGACTTCTTCATTAACTAACAATACTCTCATCATGTGGCGGTTACTCATAAAAGTCTGTCTTCAGTAGTTTGTAGCTGCCATATGTTTTAATTTGAGTTAACCAATACCTTACCTTTTTTGTTGTTGTTGTTGTTCTAGTGATGCTGCAGCTGAATTCTGGTTGGAAGCTCGCACAAGAATAACAGCAGTTGCAACTCAGATGTATATCTTTCCTCCTATGGAAATTAAGTTCTTATCATCTCAGTGCCTTATTTGCAAAAGTCTATATTTGTAGAACTATTTGTCTTCCCTGAAGGGAATTGTATGAGACCCTGGATATGAGTAATGGCTTTTCTTAATCAGCCTTTTGAATTGCCATTGTCGTCTCTGCCTTTGTTAGAACATCAAGCCCAGTGGTGGGTGTTTTGTGAAACAAGGTGCTTGCTGCTAAGAGCAATTTAAACAAAGAAGCAGCAATCAGAAGAGGGACTGGCATGCTGGCACTCAAGGGCTGAGGGCTTTCTGCAGTGAGGGAAAAAATGAACAAACACCAAACAGACCCGAGTTCCCATGTCAGTGTAATCTGCCAGTACTAGTTTAACGGGCTGTGTTGGCTTTGACTTCTACATTTTAAGTTTATGTAGCTTCTTCCCCTGCTTATTTTGCTGTCGCGTTTTCTTTGATCACTATCTCAAGATTATGTAAAGATTCAACCTACCTTTGCTTTAATATGTTATTTCTGTTGTTTTTCCTGCTTAAAATCTGCTCTCCAGATTTCTTGTCAGCCCTTTCAGGCAGTGAAAGCCGCTCTAAGGTCTTTCTGCAGAGTCTTCTCTTCTCCAGGCTGAACAAGCCCAGCTCTCTCAGCCTGTCTCCAGAGCAGAGGTGCTTCAGCCCTTGAAGCATCTCCATTGCCTCCTCTGGACTTACTCCAACAGGTCCATGTTCCTCTTGTATTATTGCTTCCAGAGCTGGATGCAGAACTGCAGCTGGGAGATGAATAGAGCATTCAGGGCCCAGAGATGTGGTGTGGTTTTCTGACTCAAGTAGGGAACCATAACTCTGCTTTTTCTTCTTTCTCAGAGAACTGGAAACAGTGGGTTTGTTAATAGGCAAAACTGCAAGACAGATAATGTACAGGCTCTACTTCCCAAATTGTTTTAAATTGGGGTAAATACATTTATTTACATTTTATAGATGCAGAAGGCAAAGTCAGGCAGCTGGCTAGTGGCAAAGCTGGTGCTGGCAAAACACCTTCCCTCAGCAGCTCCAGGGGCTCCTTCCCCTTGTCTCTGCCCTGCTTCTTATGGTAACTGCCTTTCCTGTGTTTCCATTTGCCCTGCAGAAAAGTCAAATATGGTAAAATCAACTATTTGCATCAAATAGATGTGTTCTCCACCCGTGTTAGTGTTCATAGAATGCCTGTTGGTTAGTGATACTGATATTGCTAACAGCAGAAAGAAAAGCAGTAAAAAAAATTATCATTTAGAGTTATCACAGTATCATATAAAATCCCTTAATTTCTTCTCTCAGCACTGCACAGCTGTAAATGGGTGATGTATAGCACTCCTGTGAATGCAAGTTACGTGTCCACCTCGTCTCTGCTATTTATTACATTTAGGTGAGAGCTTGGGTAGTGCTCATTTCATGACTATTGATTCAAGATAAGTGAATATGTCACAGTACATGGATTTATCTGTTGTGCTTCAGCTTCTCCACCCATTGCAGCAGGAAATACATCTTGGGGTTGAGTTCAGTCATGGGTGCCAGGATTTGAAGGCTGTGCGGGGACTGCCCTAGTTTCAAACCAAGTGATAGTAAAGACTTTGGTGCTTTCTCTCTGCCTTAGGTGTTCATGAAGTTCTGCTGCTCTACTCCTGTATAAGAAAGAAAGGAAAACAGAAAAAAGAAAAACAACAAAAGCAGCCATGCCTGTTTATTCTGGTTGCTTGGGGGTAAAATTGTCACTTTTTATCCTGAGCAACAGTGATTTGAACCTCAAAATTGAATACACTTCAGGAAGGAGTTGGCTGTTAAGTAAGAGGGGATGTTATTATTTTAAAATCAGAATTAGAATAGATTGCAATAGAATTGTCCTCAGTGTTCCCGCATATAGGCATATATTGCAACGCATATTGAGATACTCTGTGACTCCTAAAGCCCACTGAGACAAAACCAGGCTTAGGATAAAGAAAAAAGTTGTGATTGATAAAAAGTCTTTGAAGTTTTCTCCCCTCTGAGTCTATGAAGGGTAAAGATTTAACCCTGATCTGACCCCAGGTATTAAAACCTGCTGGGCACAGGACTGCAGGGGAGGGGCTCACCAGAGGGGAGGAGAGGGGGAGAATCTCCTCCCTCAACCTGCTGGTCATGCTGCTGGGGATGCAACCCAGGACACGGTTGGTTTCTGGGCTCAAGAGCACTCTGCTGGCTCACAGGGAGCTTCTGGCCACCCAGCACCCGCCAGTCCTTCTCCTCACGGCTAGTCTCTGTTCTCCACCCAGTATGTAAACAGTTCATTGGTAATAGCTACAGGGTTACACAAGTCTGTGTTCTGCGCATAAAGTCTGAATGCAGAAAATCCATCTTATTTAGAGCTCTGTTTGCTAAATACCTCATGTTTAGCTACGAATTGGTTGCTGGAATGTAGCTTAATATCTGAACAAAACAGGTGGTTCAGACGAATTAGGAGGCAAGCTGATGTCTTGCCTCAAAATATTTTGGAAAACTGACCAAGTGTGCAAGTTTTAACTGTCCTTCACACAATGGTCCCTTGCTCATTTTGTAGCAATATGTCTTGCTAGCCACAACTGCATTGCAGGGGTCATTCAGTATGTTCAGGGAGATGAACTGCTTTTAGACTTTTTCTCCAGCCCATTAGGCACAGGCTCTCTGTTTTCAGCGTCAGATGTGACTGTCTTTCTGTCTATTTATTTCCCCTGAAAATACACATATTTGTGGCACTGCAAGGAAAATTACAGCCCCTGCTAATGTTCAAAACCTGTGTGACGGCATCACAAAGCCATGATTGAATGCAGTATTTAGTATTTGCAGTATGTCTTTTTTGTTGAAAAGGACCCTCTTTGCCAAAGCTCAAATGACAAAGGGAAGCTGGTGGAGTTTATTACTCTGCTCCATCAGAAGTTTCCTTTTCTGTGTCCCTCTGTGCAGAGACAGATTTATTTTGCTGTTGCTGGTGCAGATTCAGAATGGCACAAACAGCTTTTGCTTCTAAGCACGCCCTTTTAGATTCAACAAAGAGTTCTGTGGAGATCATGCGATGCCACCAATGATTCTCCCTGGTGTCTGTTTAAACTGCGCTCTCTTTATTCTCTCTAATCGCTGAGGCAGCTGATCAGAAGCCTATAGCTGGGGCTATAACATTATTTCCATTCTAATTATTAATAATGTAATTAATGTGATTCTGTGATTCTGTTTCCACATCTCCCATTGCATGATGTTCAGTTTCCTCAACAAAATAATTTCTTGCCTGCAGGTATCCTCTTGGAAAACACGGCTACTTAAGTAAGGGTAGAAATTGGTTGCAGGAACCAGTCATTCAGGAATTCTCAGGAGTGCCTTCCTTCACTTGGTTCAGCTTGTTTTATGACTTAAGAGAAATCATTAGTGTGCTCCATCTAGTAAATTGTTAAGCTTAGTAGTAGGCCTGCACTGATCATCAAAGTGGGATATATACGGAAAATCGTTAACTTCAAAAGAATACTCTTTAGAAATAAACACATTATTGACATAGCCTCATCTAACATGGCTGTATATTTTTTTGTCTCTGAGGTTACTGTATTGGTGTGCACATTATGTGCAAATCAGTGGTATCATAGTGCAGCATTCTGTCCTGTTGTACCTTGGGCAATGTGGAATTCCTTTTGAAGTTCAGTTCCTTCCAACATAGCTACTGCCTGTGTTGCTTGACAGCATATAGCATCATATTCACATGGTGAGGCTGGTCTGGTCACTCACTTCCCAAGTTGCAATCTGATTTTAACCCAATTCTTCTAAGAAGGACTCAAAAATAATTAAGCACAGAAGCTACTAAAAATCATTAGAAGCCAAACTCCTTTAACTCCGGCACTGGTCATTCTCACTTTTGTTAATTCCCTGAGTAGGGAATTACTTACATAAGAGGGAAGGAAAATAAATCTCTCTATATAAAATAATAAGTAGAAAAAATCTTTCTGAAAGGTTGAGGATAGTGTGGGATCATCAGTTCTTTTTTTATTTGCTCTGTTACCGGTTTGGAGTTTTCAGGTTTTTGTCCTTCTGGAAGAACAGTGCCTCTGATAAATTCAGTCCGTACTCCTTGTTCTGGCTGACAGTGATTTGAAGCTCTGGAAATGTAAAGATGTGTAGGCTGTCCAGCTGTTTTATTTCTTCCAGAGGTGGTAATATCCACTGCTGAAATGTAGCATGCTCTGTCTTGTGGCTGATCACATTCACCAGGATTCACCTTTATCTTCATGCTATTGTGCTTCCCCAAAACCTCAGGGAGGTGGATTTCTCTGCATCTGAGTGTATGATTTCACTTAACTATGATATTTTTAGGCATGCTGCTTCAGCAAAGTGGTCACCTACTGATGCCCGATCAGTTTGAGTGGAGTGGAGCATACGGTCTCCAAATGGCAGACATTAGGTTTGCATGTTCTTTGACCTAAAAACACCCCAAACTGCTGTTCCCACAAATAAGGCCAAATACCAGGTCAGAATCTAGCACTGAGTTAATCCTAATTAGTGCACTTAAATGAGTGAAAACCTTCATTAGTTGAAATTGCAGAGTCATAGAATGGTTTGGGTTGGAAAGGACCTTAAAGCTCATCCAGTTGCAACTGCCTGCCACTGGCATGGACACCTTCCACTAGACCAGCTTGCTCCACGCGCCGTCCAACCTGGCCTTGAACACTGCCAGGGATGGGGCAGCCACAGCTTCTCTGGGCACCCTGTGCCAGCGCCTCAGCACCCTCACAGGGAAGAACTTCTTCCTAATGTCTCATCTAAATCTCCCTTCTGTCAGGGTATTTAAAGCCATTCCCCCTTGTTCTATCCCTGCATGCGCTTGTAAAATGTAAATATATCTTTCTGTGTCAATACTCTCCTTTTCTGTACAGCTGTGTATAAACACCCATTCTAATTTTCCATCCTCTTTCCCCCTTCCAATTTAATTTGCAGTTACCTTCTATAGTGGATGACATTTTTGTAGTTCTTAAAACAGCTTTGATGAGTGTATGCTAAGGTACTTTTCAAATTAATGAAATAAAACGTATTTGTAGGTGAGAGTCAGATTTAGCAAACAAGTAAAGTAACTTGTAACTCATGATGCATAGCAGCATAGTTGCTATGAGAGATTCTGCAGAGCTAGGCAACAATTGGCCTCCAAAACAATCACATATTTTTCTTTTAATTACAGTAGAACATTATGGACCCAAGGGCAATTCTTTCCAGCTGGTTCAGCCTGCAGAAGAGAAGGCTCCAGAGAGACCTTAAAGCAGCTTCCAGTGCCTAAAGGGGCTGACAGGTAATGTGGAGAGGGGCTTTGGACAAGAGCCTGTTGGGACAGGACAAGGAGGAATGGCTTTAACCTGACAGAGGAGAGATTGGGATGAGACATTAGGAAGGAATTCTTCCCTGTGAGGGTGGTGAGGCGCTGGCACAGGGTGCCCAGAGAAGCTGTGGTTGCCCCATCCCTGGCAGTG
>JAOEHY010039814.1:0-14005 GCA_025447955.1 Psilopsiagon aurifrons | reverse complement strand
TTTTGCTTACTTCCTGTTGTTACTGTGTTTCACCTTCCTAGTCCTATCATTAATGCAGGGCTAAATAGAATGAAGTGCTAGGCCATCAGTCTAGCCTATTACTTAAATGAACACAGATCTGCATTACAGCTTGGGTCTAACAACACAGACAATTTTTTAGGCTTGAGCCAGGGTAAACCAGCTTTTTAAGACAGGAACTACATCTGCATAATGGTCTGTATGCCTACATGAAACAGCATCTTTAAATGTCATCATATTCTTTCCACCGTTGAAAAATAAGTTGTCATTCACTGATATTTGGACACGAGCTTCCTGAAGAAACAGAGAAATATGCCATTAATGTATACCTTCATAGAACAAAGGGGTTTTTCTACTATTTAGGAAAATTCTGCTCCTTGATTTCTATGTTATATCACTGGATATAACAATCCAGTGCATAAAAAGTTTTTTTTTAAAAAATCAAGGGTTTTGTTAAAATAAATTTTGAAGTACTGTACTACTTCATCTGATGAATAGGCAGCAATCTAGAAACAAGAAAGGCGGATGTGTAAAATCTTATCCTTCCTAAAATTAATTTGCCTCCTGCCCTTTCAGTTAGTATAACATTAACCAGTAAATACTGATAAATCTGCACAACCTGATACTGCTAGGAAGGGAATACTCCTGTTACTGAACTGTAAGTAATCCAATCTGCCCAGGTTACATAAAGTGAGTGTATAGGCAAGCGTTTCTGTAAAAGCCATCAAATAACTCCATTTATATTGAGTGTTTTTAGTGACCACTGCTGCAGGACACTGTTACACTGGAAAATCTGTTGTGTATTGGCCACACATAGTAAAATTTTGCTTGGTACTTATGTAGTTTTCTTCTGCCATCCACAGCAGCATTTGTGAGCCCAGCCAAAAAGTAACATTAAGGTAATACATTCAGACACAGGGACAAAATCTGCCCAGTTCAAAGATAAATCTCACATCCTCTTTAGAAACCTTAAGCTCCAGTTTCCTGCCACAGTTTCTGTTAAGGGGATTTTGCATGAAATTGCATCTTTCTCTGGAGAACAATTATTAAATGACCAACCAGAAACCAGTACTGGCAAATCTCACAGGGGAAGACAATTTATCCTTCCTTAGCTTCTTGGGTAAGAGATTACATTTAGTGACAGACAAAACAACATGCAGTCATAAAAATTGTCTAAGTTATGGTATGAGTTGTTTAGTTTTAGCATTAGCTTGTAAAACTACACTAGAAGAGCACATAACTGGAAATCTAACATCAGTTTGTACCAATCAGCATTACATCTCTGAAAAACTGCAAAAATTCTCTCCTAGAAATGGCATTTGTGTTCACATCAGTTTCTCAGGGATATGTTTGGTCACACATCATTGTAACAATGGCTATTAAGTACACCTAAAAAGAAAAAGCCCCTTTATTTATGCATCTGTTTAGAAACTCTAGGCAAGGGTAAGAGCTTACAGCTTTTTGCTTTCTGTGGAAAGTTTTCAGATGAAGAAAACAAAATTAATCCTCTTTTTCAGCTAGCATGCTGAATAAAATATTTCAAACTAATACTGGCCATAAAACTTGTTTTAGTGATTTCCATAAGCTAACGAGTGAATGCCATTGCTGTAGATGTTCAATATTAGAATCTTGTTTACCTCTCTAATGAGAGAGCACATGCATAAGCATAAATGACATTGATCTTAAAATGTTTATTCTCACTGGCTAAAGGAAACCACGAACTTGTTAATCAGGCAGTTCCTTCTGTTAGTGTTTCACCAGAAGAGTGAAATTACTGAAAAGTAATCTTCTGCAGTTACCTAACCTCTCTTACTTCTCCAGTCCTTGGGACCCTCAAGGGTTCTCAGCAAAGATCCTTTCCTCTCCTTACTTTCTGCCCAGAGTGAAAGTATTCAAACTTGTCACCAGATTCAAAAGGGACCACTCTGACCTTTCAAGTGAGCCTTCTTACAGACAACTTCCTTTCTATCCAGCTTCTCATCTCACTGGTACCAGATCAGGGTCCATGAGATAACTAACATTGTAACACAAAGTTGCCACAAAGTAGCCCAATGTATTTGACCTCAGAAATAGTCATACTGAGTTTTGCTGCAGTTCCCTCTTCCACTGCTTTTCTCTCAGACGAATCAGGAAAGCACAACAAGAAGAATCTCTTCATAAAGCATGCAAACCTTTTCACAATGTCACACCCTAAGAAAAGATACTTTCAATATCTGAGCTCAGATCACATTTTGGAAGCCTGAGACAGTGTGCACTGTATCCCTGCACACACAGCTTTATTAGCATCCGTTGTTTGTGAAGTTGCAGCTTCTCATCAGTTACTCCAACCACAGAAAAAACAAATCACCATTCTATTCATTTTTGAGAGACTGTGAGAATAAAACTCACCATGCTGTTCATTTTTGAAGAGGATGAGCTTGTTCTCTGCTTCCATAGGCTGTTAAGCTCTTCGGTATTTCCAGCCTTCGGTTTTATGATCAGCCGACTGCCTCCAGCAGTACCTTCTGAAGAGGATCTCAGTCGCTTCTCAACAAATCTGCCTTCTCGGTATGGACTGAAGCTATTGGCAAGATCAACTACAAATAGAGAAGCAACCAGCAATCATTAGAGAGCTACTCTCTACAGCTATTTTCTTAATGAGAATGCTGCTTTTCTTGAAATGTTTACATTGACAGACAATCTCATCAAATGTTCTATAGAAATCAGACTCTGCTCAACTAGACTGAAGTATCACCTGGGTCACCAGTTTGCTGTTGAGACCTCAGTGACTAGCACATTCAGCACACTGCAGCCCAGTCCATGACTCCTCACAGAATCCGAAAGAACATATGCTCTACCTTTCCCTTTCTCCCCCTGTTCTTGGACACTTCCAAACCACTGTCCAGTAAAATCCACCAGAGAAACTGTCACTGGCCCACTTGCGCCAAAACCCAACCTGCCTTACCCTGAGCCCCAAGGCAAGTTCAGGTTTTGTAGTGCCAAGCCACAGCTTAGTTATCACTGCATAGGACAAGGTCACACACTGGTTTCAGGTTCTGTTTGGCTTTCCTGGCTCAGCTGTGCACCCTCATCCTCCAAACCCAGTCTGCAGGCACAGGCTGAATGCCAGTCCCCAACTCCAGTTAAACACATTAGAAAAGAGGAGAAAAAATACATTTTGAGGTGTTAGGGCAAATTTAGAGATGGGAAAATAGAAAAGCCTAACAACATAATAAATGCAACATAGAATATCTTCTTTTGGTTTTTTGCAAAAGAACTGATATTTTCTGTAAGGCTTCTCAAAAAAAAAAATCTGTGTCACAAAAATACAAAAAAGGATTACATAAATTATTTCTGGAGTAAGAAATGTATCAAACCTGCTTATACATTAATGTCATGTTCACGATGCTATCTATAATGATATCAGCTGTGAGTCCAGCTATGGAAGAGAAAATATCTATTACCAAAGAACCGCATGGTAATATTTTGCATTCATATCTGGTTTTAAGTACTATTTTAGCAAGACTAAATGTTCAATCCAGTTTGTTTGTAACAGATAGAGCTATTTATAACCATACCTTACAGAATGCCATAAAAGTTTTTTCTATATTTGTATCATTTCATATGGCAGGACTGTATATCTTTTTCTAATGGTTCCTTTGCTTGGCCAATTTCTAATTTTAAATATATTCTTTACCACACAAGTAAAAACAACAAATTACATTTTGAACAGCACTAAAGAACCTTAAAATTAATAATGATTTTCATATAGTGCAGTGTTGGTTCTAGTGTTGCTGTGAACGTTAATCCCATTTACAAAAAACCCGCAGTCACAGTTTCAACTCCAGTTAGCTGCTTTTCAGAAATGCAGATTAAATATACAACTGCTGATGCATGAGTTTCAAATGCATTGTGTATTCCTAAACATCAGACTGAGCTGCTCACTTGCTGCTCTGCAATGCTCTCTAATAACAGATTCAAAAGGATGAGCCCATTTACAGATGAGCCAATGTTGCAACCAAGTGCTTAGGACCAGTAACATACATAAATAGAAATATTCTTTCTCCCAGTTGACTAAGGTCTGAGGGAGAGAGGTCCCTTCTAGTGAAGGCTAATTTAGTGGATTAGTTTTACTTTATATTGCTATTTACATACAAGATATCCAACCAAGCCTTGCAGTGACAAATGACTCAAAAAAGATTGCTTTTGATTGCTTATAATCTACTTGCCTATATAAATGTCCAAGCAAAAAGATAGGTATGAATTCATATAAGTTCACACTCAATCATCTTCTAATACAAACATAAATGCAGACATGTTAAGCCTCACAAATTTTGGCCTGCCAGATACAACCTCAGGATTATGCAAGAAAGCACCAGTCTTTAGGCAAGTCTGAGAAAAGAAACTCTCAGAGATAAGTGTCTTCTGACAGGTGTCCTTCACTCAAGGGCCCGGTGCCTTTACTCATCTGCAACTAACTAGAATGGGATTTCTACGCACAGCCTTTCCACTTAATCTTGTTAATATTTCCAAATGCTTTTTCATAAACTAAAGATCCAGTGTGAAATTTAGCTGGTAATTAACTCTCTCTGTTTGACTGATTTCATAATGAGAACTTGCACAATGTTATTTCAGATGGAAGCATAAATAGGATCTTCCATACTCTGCCACAGAAACATCCAGTCCAAGCTACTCTGTATCATTCCGACCCTAACTATTCTATGATTCTATGATTAGCCAAATAGAGCGAGCAAGAATCGGGAAATTTCAAAACCCAGATCAATATAAGATAAACTGTATTATTTTTCATAACTGGACTAAAAGAAGGTTTTTCTCTGATGATCTTTCATCTCAAACAATGCAACCCTTTCATTCAAGTCCGAAACGGGCATACCTCAAAAACACCCCATCTTCAGCCTTCATCGAGAGGCAAGGGTCAATATTCTTTCTGAATTAATTTTCTACCACTAAAAAGCATAGCTACAAACAGCTCTGACAGGTGCTTGCAAACTGTAAAATGTGAACTCAAAAATCAGACTTTAATTCTTACAATTTTGGGAGGAGGGCACAATTCATAACTTTTGAACTTTCTAACTAGCACTTCCAAATCTGCAAAAAACACTTTTATGACCAACAATATTTACAGAAGAACTGAGAACAAAAAACATACACACACCACAAACCCAGTAACAAAAAGACCACATGACATACCTTTAGAACTGTTTGTTTCATAACCCTGTTGTGGTTTAAAGAACTGAGGTTCAGAACATGGAACAACCTGAGACTCCACTACAGGAACTGTCTCTCCTGTGTGCTTGGACGGTGTGCTTTCATCTCTGCTGCCACTCAACCCCTGTGCCTTTGAAGAGGGTATCACTGGTTCTTCTCTATGCTGTAACTCAGAGTTTTCTAAATATGCATTTGCAGAGTTAATTTCTCCTATGTGCCTGGCATTGCTGATAGGTAGTTCACTGGCTTGCAACAATACTTTTGTTTGATTAGCAGCTGAGGCTTTGAATAAGGTACTAGAGTCAACACTACACAAGCTTGCATGATTCACAGGAGATACACCAGTAGAATGGCCAGTACTTCCTACAAAATCCATTTCCCCTGCAGGAGCAGCAACAGGATTAGGAAACCGAGAGGTAGAAACACTGCGGCCAAAATCTTCAGTAAGCAGCACCCCAGTCCCATTGCTGGCCAGAGCATCAACCTCCGAAACAGAATCCTCTGTCAGGGCAACAAAATCAGAGGGGGTCTGGGCAGCTGTAAGGTCAGCTGAGAGCACTGGGGACTGTAAGGAGCTTCCCATGCACTCAGTCGTCTCAGCTGAACATGAAGGAGAGGACTTGGTGATCACAGGTTCACTTTCCACATACGATTTAATCTCTAGCAAACACCTGGACTGCTGCACAGAGGGAACTGACTGACTCTCTGGTACTGGTTTAGAAAATTTGTAGTGCGATGAAAAAGATTTAGGGAGAAGTTTCCGTGTGGAATGTCTGACAGAGTTTCGGCTCTGCTCCTCTGCAAAGCCGGAATCATCACCCTCATTCTTCCCAGAGCTTATGCAATTTATAAAGACATTCTTATTAGCTGAAGGCTCCTTTCCCTTTTCAAAATCGTCTGTCAAAGACCTCGTTATCTTCTTGCTACGTGAGCTGCCAAAGCCAACTGAATGCCTTCCTCTGCTTTTAATGTGTTCCTCTAAGCTCAGTTTTTGAAAAGTGCTGAGAGAGGACTGGGCACCATTCGTGACATTAACATTTTGACTAGCAGAGTCAGGCTTCTGCTCACTCCCTTTCTTGTTATGGAAGCTAATGGAAGGAGTGCGGAAGATACTCCGGCGCTTGCCTGTGCTCCCTGAGCTGGAGTTTGTGCTGGATGGGGAGGATGTGTGGGCACCAGTGGCGTTAGCAGAAGAAGGTGAGGAGGGAAGAGAGTCATGTCTCCGGCTAACACTTCTCCTGAATATTGGCAAGCGAGATACTAGAGTCGACCGTCTGGATCCTGAGTCCCCCATCAGGGCACAAAGTGTCCGTGGCTCTTCACAGCCAATAAATTAATCTGGGGAAAAAGGGAAAAAAAGTTATTCAGCCTCGAAGTCCACTTGAACAGGCTTTAAGTCAGCCTAAATGCAACATCAGTTTCATGTACAGCTGCAAGTTGTTGCATATGAGTTACTGAAGACTTCTAGAGTTTCAAAGTGATATTCAGTAGACTGCACTGGAAACCTAGCAGCTGAGCAAAGATGTGGGTGAAAAAATTCTGTATTACATATATAGAGTATCATTTTATATATATCATATATATTATACAATGAAGATCACCATGGTTAAATATCCTTTTATGTAAGTTCTTAGGACAAGTCATCTTATAAACTGTAAGCTCTATTAAGAGACTTGATTTTTCATGATCTGAGTAGAACACCACATTATTTTGTGTTCCTGAATACTCAGATTTTTGCAAGGAAGGATTGAAATATTCTTCACTGAACTTTTAGATGAATTTTTAATTCCTTTATGTGCTCCTGCTCAAGTCTGTATGTATCACCTTACAGCAAAAAAGTGCTGGCATTGCAATCAAGCTAAAATATGCATCATGAAAAATTCTTCCTAAGGAACCATAACTACTAGGAATTTACTATCAAAATATGGTGACATATTTCTAAATGTGAACTTGAATGTTTCATTTGAACACTGCCCTGAAATCCTCTTGTAACATACTTGCTCACAATTAACTATTTTTGCAATTGGTTTGAAATCAGTAAAAAGTGATTCATACACCCTTAGGGTCTTTTTTTTCTTAAATAAATATTTAAGCGACAAAGACTTATTTTTATCAGCACAGCTGATATATCAGTTCTATCTCCTTTTTGTTCTCATTATATAAACCATGACTTTGAGAGACAGGAACACAGAGGGAGCAACAAAAACACATGATATATAGTCGCACGAATGAGAAAGGCTGTAGGTATAATGCCCGAGTGCAACTTCATGAGCTGCAAGTGTTCAGCAAGTAAGAATACAAATCAGGTCATTTATCTAAACAATGTTTGTATGTCAAGTTCAAAACCAAATTCATTCATCTAACAATCACTACAACAAATATCTATGAACAATATATGTACTTATGCAGTGTATATATATACACATGTATATTAAAACTGAGAAAAGAATATTTAAGGATTAATAGAAGTACACACATGTTACATTACTGTGAACAAAAGGGTATCACGTAAGTTCAGAGACTGTTTCTGACTAAATATTGGACTGTACTTTCTGCATTGTTAACATGTTGTTTTTAAAAAAAGCTAGTACACCTCCAGCCTGAACATGCAGTGCCAAACAGCCACAATATTCACAAGCATGAATAAGGGACACAATAAGCAATTCTGTAGTTTGTGATGAGAGAAATAGTTTGGGAACAGTCACTAATATAAGTCATTGGTAATCTCTGGTGACATGCTAAACCCCAACCTAGACAATGCCCAGGTTCTGCAACTGAAACCCAGATTTGAATTCAGTATGATTGGGACCAAACTGATGGTACAGACACAGGTTATCAGAATAACTTTATACCCACCAAACTGAGGCACAACCAGTTGTTCCATTTCACTGACACATAAGGTAGTTCGCTTTTACACCACTCTTAAGAGCAAAAGCACAGGCAACAGCACAGAGAAGCTGAGACCCTATGAACTCAGACAGAGGCTTATGTTATACCAGTTTGTTCATCTGTCTACAAAATGGACTTCAGAAAGATGTATGCAATCCTCTCCACCCACCCTGTATAAACCTCTCAGTTCTTTAACCACCTCCAGACCTATTGTGTTGTAGGTTTTTTGCTGTTGTGAATGTCTACCAGTAGGCACTCTGACATGTATATATGTATATGCACATAAACACAACCCAAGCCTAGAGATTCTGGGGGTTCTTCCTTGTATTTTAAGGAGACAACATAACTGCTGAAAAGACTTTCGAATGCAGTTTCACAACTGCAGCAGATGAGCAAAATATTTTTTAAATAAATCAAATCACTATAGCCACCTTATGCTCACGCAGATCATTTGTTCCCATCTTTCACTCTCCTGCCCACACTTTGACACCTCACTGAAGAGCAAACCATCCTGGTTTACAATCATTAAATTCTCTGAGTTGAGAACAGAAGGAAGCAGAAAACTGGACAAAACCCACATACTAACTTTTGCTGGAAATACAAAGGCTGTGTCTAAATAATAATAGAGATTATTCCTAACAATATTTCTAAGAATATACATGGCCTTAGCTTCCCAGATAGTTATAATTTTTAATGCATTATCTCTTAACTGCAGATAACAAAATGGTTTTATTCAGTCATTCTTCTCTTGCGTCTTGAAGGAGGAGCACAAACTGTCAACATTTCTCTTACTAAGCAGCAGAAATCCTCACCTATAAAATATGACATAATTGTAATATAGTTTTCATTCTAGTTCTGCAATAACTATCAGAGGACATTGCTTAAAACCTACACATACATGTATACATACACATATAAATGCATATATGAATGCTTATGTGCATATACAGTTCAAGTACTTTCAATGCTGTATTAATATTCTGATTATTTGTAAATACTATTTTACATATACGCACATGAATACACATTTTGAAGTGTATAACTGCCAATGCTTACCACTGAGTTGAAATAACAGCTCTACGTGCAACACAGGAAAAAAATTTATGTATTTCAAGCAATTTTAATATTATTAATTAATAACCTCAGATATTAAAGAAGTAAAATCTTTCACTGATTTTTTTTGCATGCTGCGGAGGTGTTATAAACTGCCATATATATACTATAATGGGCAAAATAGGAGGTGTTTCCTTTCAGCATCCACATTTAATGCAATTAGTTGTGCTTTCTGCTTCACAGAAGCAACCCTTAACAAAGCAAAATTCACTCCAGCTGCATATGCTTTACAAACCCACTAATTCTATGTGAACATCCTCACCCCTGCTGGCATCCTTCTTAAAAGATGCAACAAAAAAAAAAAAAAAAAAAAAACAGCAGAGAAAGACACCTTTGCAGTGCTGTTATGCCATTCCAGACAACTCTTTCACACTTCAACTGGACAACGATTCTAATTGTACACAATCAATCTAGGACCTAATACAAAGTTCTGTGTGTCTTAAATTATTGGAGTTTTTAGAATAGTAACAAGTAGTCAATAAAAAGGAAGGAAGAAGGAAAAGTGGCTGTCTATGAAAGTTTCAGTTAGATCAGGCCCCTTGTTTAAGACCAAATGTATTTTACATAATTATCACATAATGTGAACAGCCAGAAAACAGCCTACACCGTATGCAGCACAGAGGTCTGACTCTTGGTCAAATACACAAACCATTACTTTGCAATACTTTTTAATTCTAAAATCCAGTTACTGCTGAAACTGAAGGGTTTACTCCATGCTGCAATAGACAGACATTCAAATTTTGCTTTTATTGGAATGGATTTTTGATGCACAAGACAACAAAGTTTGATATATTAAAGGACCATAAGTAAACTATTTTGAAAACATTTAATTGCCGCCAAAGTAATGGCAGACTATTTCAGCATCTTCCCTACTTCAGACAGTTTCCTGAGCTGCTGTGCTGAAACCAATGCAAATGAGAAACAGGCAAAACATGAACAAGAACATTCTTCCTCTTATAAGCAATTTTAAAAGTTAATCATATGACAATAGTTTCCTTTCACATTGACCTGTACCAAGATGTTGAAAAATGCAAATTAAACTCCAAGATAACTTAAAGTCATGTAATTAATCTCCAGAGAAAATAAAAAGGCAAAGTTTTTTATTCTTGGGGCTTATTTTTTCCCTACAGAGACCATCTTTGGAAGAACCATCCAACTACATAATATTAGGCCTTTATCTTGCCTACAGCAGTGGTATTGAGTATAAAAAACAAATTCACAGGGCAAGAATTATACAAGCAGCTCTGTATTTTAAATATTACTGTAACTTGCCAAAAGAAGGGAACTACTCAATTTTCAGTGAATGCAACAGCAGGAAAACAAAAAAAAAAAAAAAAATCACAAATATTAAAACAGCTCAAATTGCCAAATTACACCAATGCCTCCAGAGAAATCTACTTCACCAGCTAAAAAAATAAACCTCAGCATTTCTTCTTTCAGTTTCTGCCAAGCAGTTACTCACACAAGTGTGCCGGAGTGCAGTACATTCAGCGAAGAGCAACTCTTGCTGGTGGGTGTGAACGCCAGCAGATGGAGCCGTGGATCTCCTCTTTCATTGACTGAAAGTGTGAAGAAGCAAGTCAGCGCCAGTTACATTTCTCGCGGCCTTTCAGGCAAAATTTATAGGACTCCGAATTATTTGTGACTTTTTCCATTACCATAATTACAAGTACATACCCAAAGCTAATATAAATTCATTAAACAGAGAACAGTAATGCATAGGCCAGTACAAACACTCCTTTCATAAACAACCAGCCTGCTACTGTCTGAACACTTTCTGAACAAAGCTTTCCTGAAGATGCTCTCCTTAAAGATGCATCTCCTAGAAACATCAAGCAATAACTTCCACACAAAGAACAAAACTGAATTAGCTATTTAAGTTTAAACTGAGAGATGAAAGGCACCAACTTTAAATTAGAGCAAAATACTCACCTGCTCCTTACATCTCTCCTTCACAGCTATATGATTTTTAGGCTGTACTCATAGTTTAAAGAAGATGATAGGTTTTCTCTAATGATTTGAATCAAGAGTCATATAACAAAGCAAAACACACAGTGATGTGAATCTTAAACTGCAAACATATTCTATCCCTCGAGTGAGCACTACCATCTGACAGGCAGCAAGGACCATGTGAGAGACATAGTCTTCATAGGTGAGCTGGCTCCAGACTTACAGAGAATTGAAACTTATTGCAGGATACAACAAATACCCACAAAACCAGGTGAAAATAAGTATTTTAATTTTTGGTGAGTCATCAGAAGTCCTAATGCAGCTGATGCACTTGTAAGGCCTGGTCCTTTAGCCCAACCAGTAACATTGTAGCCTGCGGCTCCCAGACAGATCATAAAACTTCCATCAGTCAGATTCCAGCACTACATTGCCCTCATCATTTAAGCATTACTTACTTCAGTATTGTTTCAATTCTATTCCAACATTATTTGTCTCCCTAGGACATTTGTGACTTGGTTTTATGAGCAATCCTGTACACAAGGAGAACATAAGCCTAAAAGACATTAAAATATTGTTTTACATCTCAAACAAAAGCAAGCAAAGAAACATCTGCATATAAGTTCTTAGGGCTTTCAATGCTACAAATGATAAAGTGATTGGATTAATAAGCCCTTACTGAAAATACAAGCTAAGCCAAATGCTCGTACAGTAGAAGGCAGGAGCTACAAAAGGTGGGATTGTTGACACTGAAGCAATTTTGGTTTGCAAATTAAATGAGTGAAATACATAACAGCCCCATTTGCTTTTGTAAAAAACACTTTCCCTTTCTTCTTTCCTTCTGCATGTAAACCTCACAGCATGGTACAGAGCTCAAGAACATATTTTGTGGAACAGCAGGCATAACTGTCTTCTCAGGGCAAAATTTCATAAGCTACTACCATGTCTGCACTTACTTAGAGTTTATTTTGTCTCTACAGTTTTTATACACAAAAGAAGATTACTCAACATATAGAGCCAGGCCTTTATAAAACTCTATGTGTCTATACATGAACATAAGTACAACACTGCAAACTTTTTTACTCTACACTGAAAACTGATTGGGGAAAGCAGCTTTTATATACGTGGTAAAAAGAACATAGTCCAAGCAGTGAGGTATCCTAAGGCGAGACATGAATTCAGTTTCCTGTGTCCTGCAGCCACAGCCTATCTTTCTTTTCAAATGCTCCTGCACTTTCAGGAAACAAGACAGGAAGCAGGCAGACAAATTTGCAATAAAGAAATTTGATGCCACACACACCTCAAACCCCATCTCCCATTTTGACTGGTCTCGTACCAGCCAAAGACAGCACCTTTCCTGTGAGATAGTTGGGGTTGTTGCAGCCTGAAGAAGACAAGACTCCAGAAAGACATTACTGTGGCCTTTCAGTTCTTAAAAGGGGCCCATAAGAAAGATAAGGAGAGAAGCTTTAGTAGGAGCCTGTTGCAACAGGACAGGGGGTAATGGTTTTAAAATAAAAGGGGAGATTCGGGCTGGATGTGAGGAAGACATTTTTTACAGTGAGAGTGGTAAAACACAGACACAGGTTGCTCACACAGGCGGTGGATCCACCATCCCTGGAGACATCCAAGGCCAGGCTGGATGTGGTTCTGAGTAAACTGATTTAGTTCAAGATGTCCCTGCTCACTGCATGGGGGTTAAACTACATGACCTTTGAAGGATCCTTCTAAAGTACCCTTCTAAAGTAAACTATTCTATGATACTGTGAACTGCTATTCTTAGTGCTGGGATGAAATCAGAAGTGCAACAAGCATTCAAAAAAAACTGGAGGCAGGTCGTCTGCATATTTTCTTTTGACTTTAAATAAGCAAAAGGCAAATGTCAGCATGAGACAGGTCACACAACTCATTCTTTCGTTCATTATCAATGGGTATGCAAACTCATTCCATTTGTATTATGTAAACTGTGGGTTTACTAAAAGGGAACGAGGAAAATGCTTTCTAGAAACCTCAAGGCCACAGTTCTCTCCTACCTACATTTAAATCATGCCCCACTTCCAATGCCTCCGTATCACACCGAAGATGATCTCAAAGCACATCAGTATAATATAGAAAATAGCAGGACAGAAGTAAAACAATCTTGCTAGTAGTCTTTACATACACTCACCAGCCAATTATTCTTCAGTGACAGCTGGGATCACCTACTGCCAAAAAGCTACACACAAAAAGGACAGAAACAGGGCAAGGACCATACCACAATGAAGAAGTCACATTCACGTTTTAGCATGCCTTCTTGTTTTTTTAACAGAGAAAACCCCATCTCTATCACTTCTACCACTTATCTGAATTCTGGAGAAGTCTACAGCGCATTTCTTACACCATCTGATATACACAATACTTACAGGCTAATTAGAAACACAAATATAAATAAAAACCTGGAAACAGAAACATCGAAAACTATATGCCTGCTTTGTGCATCAAATCTCACAGCATCCACTCTGACGATTACTTTTCCCTAATGTTGGGTAATGTGAGCAATAAATTATTCGCTTTTAACAAGAGAAGTGGGACTTATACAGGTACCTGGGTGCACATGGATGTTATACCATAATGAGACAAAAAGATATTGACAGACGCTGAGGCCTCTGATGGACAGAGATAGCAGCCTGGTGACTAGGCAGAAGTCAAAAGGATCAAATGGCATCCTTCTTCCCTCACATTTTTCTCTCCCCTCACTCTCACACATGATGAACATGGTGGTCATTTTATGATGCTTAGACAGCAGAAAATCTCATTCAATTAGGGCTTTCAGGAAAATAATTATGATTGG
>JAOEHY010039813.1:64428-84817 GCA_025447955.1 Psilopsiagon aurifrons | reverse complement strand
GAGGAGCCTTCCTCCCTGCGCTAGCCCGCAAAGTGAGGCGGTCAACGAAATCTGGCTGAAAATAACCGTGCGGAACAAACCTCGGCCTTTCCGCTCTCCCTCACAGTCCCCTCTTCACCCCCAGGGAGGAAATAAATCGATACAGTGCCAGTTTGGGGGGTTCGTTTTGATCGTTTTTTTCCCCCCTCATTGAAGTTAATTCCGCGGCGGTGTTAGAGTTAAAGCTGAGTGTGTTGGTAGATGCACCCGCAAGAGGCAGTGGACAAGAGAAAGAAAAAGAAAAGGAAAAAGAAAAATCTACATTAGGAATTTGGGTGAGAAGAGGGGGGAAATTTATTCAAAATTTTCTCTTCAGGACTGTGATGAAAATCGAATTTTGAAAATTTTACTCAAAAAAAAAAAAAAAAAAAACAAAACCAACAACCCAAAAGCCCCCAAACCAAACCCCCAGAAGACTAAAGAATGGAGAAAAGAAAAATACTCAGGGAGCAAACAGGGTTTTAGCAGAGCAAAACAGAGCCAAAGGGGTCTGTGGAGCCCTCCCGGGGGTTTGTGAGCGGTTTGAGGGGTGTTACTATCATTGTTTTATTTATCCCATGCGGGGAGGGGTTCTGGGGATGAGGGGGGATCTGAGCTTTACGGATTGCGGGGAGCGAGCAGTCGGTCTCCCGAGCGCTGGTACCTTCGGCTGGGTAGCACGGATCTATGGCTGCCTATCTATAGATGTGTATATAGGTGCATGTCTCTTGGTGTGTGTATCTATAGGTGTATGGGGGATATGGAGATGCAGCCGGCGGGGTTTGCCCTGCACTGTCTTGGAGCAGCCGGTGGAATTCGGGCGGTGTCGGGGGGAAGTCCCAAGCAGGGGGGGACATGGTTTGACTCTCCCAGCTTTTGGGTGGGTCAGACTGGAGGGGAGGGGAGATGGTTTTGGAGGGGTTCAGGCCCCTGCGAGCCCGGAGGCATCTCGGGGCGGCCCCGGAGCACAAAGCACCCACCTCCCCTACCCGCCTTTGGGATCTGGCAGTGTGGGATCTGGCAGTGGAGGAAGGAAGGGATGATCATGCCTCCCCCCAGATCTTGGCCGACACAGAGAAAGGGGGTGACCCCCTAATATCAAACCCCGGTGGAGAGCTGCTGGGGGTGAATCAGCCCTCCTGTCCACGGGACCGATCCTGGCTCCTCCTAAAGCCCCTGGTTAGACTCAGAGTCCTCACCTTGCACCCCCTGGTACCTCTGTACACAGATATGTGGCCCAAGGAAAGAAATCCCACATGGGACTGAGGGCATGGGGGGGGGGGGGGGGGCAACCCCAAACCAAGGGAGTATGTGAAACCTGTCAGAGCAGGAGGGGGCCTTGATTTGGCTGCCACCCCCACCCCGACTTATCAAAGTCCCTTGTCACACCTTCAGAGACACTTTCCTAAACATCTGTCGCATCTGTTTACAGGACAACAGTGGTCCCCAAATGCACACCCTATCCCGTTTACAACCCCACCCAGGCCAGGTACTGCTTGGGAGAGCGTGTCCAAACAGCATCATCGTTCAGTGGTGCTCCAGGAGCATTTCTAAATCCATTTTGGCCACCCCCTCTGCCCCCTAATCTTATGTTACTGCTTTTTCCTTGTATCTTTTTTTTTTTTTTTTCCCCCTAATGGCAATGCAGATAGATTCCCAAGGACAAAGCAGTGGGATGCAGAGGTGTGTGGAGCAGCGCATTGTGCTCTGATGCAGCAGGAGGGGAGAGGGGCTGAGTGGTGTGCGTCAGTGCTGGTGTGATTTAGGGAGAGTCAGCCTTCAAAACCCACTGGAACTGGGATGTTTAGGGAAGCAGGGGCCACAGAATGTGAACACGTGCCCTGGCTGTGCCTTTGAGTGTACAAGGAAGATCCCTGCTACAGGGGACAGAGGTGACCTAGGGTACAATGGAAATACAGAGTGAAACAATGTGCTACACTCCTGTTCAGCTTCACTGCCAAAATCCACCACCCCAATCAGGGTGCATTGCTGCTGGGGTTCCCATTGCCCACTAGCACTGCTGACCACGTGTGGCTTTATTGCCATCATATCAAAGGACCGTGGTGATGTAACAGCACTAAAAGCACACATCTGGAGCACCACCTTCCCGGCTGCTGGATGCCCATGGCTGCCTCAGGCCCAGGCACAGCCCCTCATTCTGGAGGTAGTGGCAGTGGTGATGGAAAGACCTTTCCCATGTCAAAGAGGCTGGAAGCACCTTCTGCACCAGGCAGTAAGCTGAGCTGCCTGGGAATACATGGGCTGGAGCATGGTCAGTGCAGAATCTCTGTCGGTATTACCACCAAGCTATCCACCTGCCTATCTATCCACCTATTCGTTTATCCATCTATCTAAGCCATATATCCATATATCCAATATCTATGTAACTTTCTAGTCATTCCTCTGTCTATTTGATTATTTGTGGCTATTTACTTTGCAACATACTTATTTATCAATACATACCTATCCATGGATCTCTGTTTTACTCACTTAGGGGTCAATCTGCCTGCATCTGTTTGCTGTATGTTCTTATCTGTCACTGTACCTTTGTGTGTGGCCGCACTGGCCACATCCCCATGGATGTCTATTATAAGTCTGCCCATACCAATGCGGGTGTCAGTGCTCAGCTGTGGGACTGTGCCCCCCCCCCCATCCATGGCTGCCTTGACCCTCTGGTCTGCCTGTCTCCCAGACCCACAGGGCAGTTTGTACCCCTTGACAAGTGATGCTGCCGCTACTTCAGATCTGTGTGGCTCCCTGCACTCCCAGTCTGTGGGAATGATTGAAAGCCCTGGACCCGTGGGGCTGCCTCATGGGAATACCTACACCCCAGATCCACGGGGCTGACTGCACACAAGGCTCTCTGCACTCTGACTTACAGGGCTGCCGGCACCCTGGACCCCCTGGCACTGCCTCCACTTGGACCCACAGTGCTGCCTGCATCTCAGACCCATGGGGCTCCCTGTATCCCAAAACCACCGGTCTCCCTACAGCCGGGAGTGATGTGGCTGCCTGCTGGCATCCCCGGCTCCGGGCCGTGCCGTGCCGAGCCGTGCCCAGCCGTGCCGTGCCGTCAGCGGTGCCGTCGGGGCGGCGAGGCCGCGGCTGTCAGCCCCTATTGATGAGGTGTGGGCTGACGGCGGGGAGCGGCGGCCGCCGGCTCCGCTCCAGACTCCCCGGCGCTGGGGTCAGTGCCCCGGCCAGCCCCGTCGCCGCCGGGAAGGGAAGGGCTGGACCCGGAGGGATGCCCCTGCTCCCCCTCCGAGCATCGTGAACCGGGTGATGGGAGCGGAGAGATTGGATACGATGGGAAACGGCCAATCCTGACACAAATTCTACACCCCTGGGTGGCAGATGTGGGATCAGGATGGAGGCTTCATCGCTGATTTCCTTCTGTGCTGAAAAAACCCTGCCTATTTCTCTCTCTGCATGGGCATATCAGGGTTTGAATTAATCCATATATTCTGGAGAGGAGAAACCTCAAAGCCAAATGGTAGGGTTTTTTGTCATGATGCTCAGTGCTCCAAGCCCTTAATCTCCAGGTGCCAAATTCATGTGAAATGCTCTCACACGAGCAAAGGACGTGAAGGGTTTCACGTGCAGGCAAGTTTCACGTGCTGGCAGGGCTGAGCAGTAACGCAGGAGGTTGGTTTGACCTTGGACTAGATTGCCAAAACCACACAATATTGACAGGTTTAAAAACGGAAAACTTGGGAAAAAGGCATAAAAAATGTCCATTCATTTTCAACAAGGAAAAAACCTCTGTGGCGCAGGGACTGAGTGTGAGACCTGAGGTCGACAGCGTCCTCAACAAGAGACACTGCCGGCAGCCAGGAACTTTCTGGGAATCTTCCTCTCTTCACTTGGACCTGTCACAAATGAGTTCCCTGAGCTTGGGACAGTGGCTGGGACCAGCCAGATGCTCACACAGCCTCCCCCAGACCCCAGCCCTCAAACCGCCGGCATCAGCTTTGCAAGGGAAGGGAGGACCCACGTTCCTGCACCTAAAACCTTGGATATCCTGAGAGGTGTTGGGGAAACTGCACATAGGAAGGGCTCAGCGTCTTCAGAGTGGGGATGTTTCAGGGGCTGGATAAGCAGAGCCGGTGCTTTTAAATAGTTGCTAATCTCCAGCTGCTCCTTTGGATTGTATCTGATTTCCATGTGATCTCCACAACGATTTCTGGAGTTGAGGCAACACTTTGGGTGTTTTTCATTTTCCTAATTAATGTCCACCCAACTTTCCAGAAATATCCCTCCAAAAGCCCCTCAGAGCACCCTCTGCTCTGCTGTTCTCCTGCCAAGCAAACGCTGCAGCCTTCCCCAGCTTCACTCACAGCAGCAGGAATTCAGACTATGCCGCTGAGATTCCTACAGCTGCACAAAAAAAGCTCCTGGTTTCCCTTTGCCATCAGGAGCAGTCTGCTCACCCTGCTGCTTCTCTTTGGGGTTTGTGGTATAAAGAGAAACAGCGCTGGTGTCAATATTGCTGGTGTGTTGGCATTACTGGAGAGCAGCGAGGCTGGTGATCCCTTTAATCTGCTGAGTCCCAATCTGGATTTGTCTTTCAAACTCGGCTTGCAGCTTCACACCGAGCTAGGAGTGCTGCCCAGGATGGAAAATCTTGGGTGAAGGTGGCATATTGTCCTCTTTTTGGAAAGCAAGAAAATACACAACACTGTAATCCTAACAGTGGCATGAAAGCTCCTTTTATCATTAAATGATACTGTTATCATGAGGTAAAACCTCAGCGCAGCACACTGTGGAAAGAATACTCAAGTATGCTGGCAAATTGATATCTAATTAGCCTTCATTCTTAGATCATTAACACAGTGCTGATATTGTTAATAAATAGTAATATCTGTTAACACGCCTGGAGACAGATGCACCTCTGGCTTTCTGTGCATCATACAAACCAGGAGGAATGCTGTGAGTCCTGGGGCTGGCAAGGCAGGAGAGGGAGAGGCAGAATGCTGGGCACTGCTGGAGTGTTGGAGGGGTTTATTGGAAATGGAGAAAGAGAAAAGCCACTTAAGAGGCAGGATGGACTTGAATGTCTGTGTTCCAGCTATTGATTGTCAATCAATCCATCAATCATTCATTTTTTGTACCAAGTGGAAAAAACTGCAGATTTAGACAAAGGCTGATGCACTTGTACTCGCAGCTATTTGAGTTTGTATTGCACCTGGATGCTTTGAATAGGTGTACGTAGCTCCTGGCTTGCAGAATAGAGCAGCTTGGGCTCAGCCTCATGATATCCTGTCCTGGACAGGTACCAGGTACTGGATGGATGCTGTAAGGGGGTAGTGGGAGATCCTCATCTGTTTTTCAGCCTGGAGAAGAGAAGGCTCTGGGGAGACCTTTTGGAGCAGCTTCTAGTGCCTAAAGGGGCTCCAAGAAATCTGGAGAGAGGCTTTTGCCAAGACAGCCCAGCTCTCTCAGCCTGTCTCCATAGCAGAGATGCTCCAGCCCTCGGAGCATCTTTGTGGTCTCCTCTGAACTTGCTCCAACAGCTCCACATCCCTCTTATGTTGAGGCCCAGAGCTGGATGCAGGACTGCAAGGGAGGGAATCTCATCAGTGTAGAAGGGGAGATGTGTCAATCAGCTGTAGATCCTCAGGAGCTGCTCCTTGGCCATTCGAGACCAGAATCAGGCAGCATCATATATTTTCTCTTTTCTCTTTTACAAAGGATCCTTATGTACTTTATAAAATCAC
This sequence comes from Psilopsiagon aurifrons, assembly GCA_025447955.1. Taxonomy (NCBI): domain Eukaryota; kingdom Metazoa; phylum Chordata; class Aves; order Psittaciformes; family Psittacidae; genus Psilopsiagon; species Psilopsiagon aurifrons. The sequence goes on along the minus strand of JAOEHY010039813.1, from coordinate 79,082 downwards.
CAAATTAAGCCTCAAAACAACCCTGCAACATCTTATTATCTAGGAAGACAAGGGAAAGGATGGCTGAAAGGCTTGGGGGGGTTCAGATGCAGGACAGGACCCATCTCTCACAAAGCACTTAGTCCTGTGCCTTAACACAGGATTATGTATTTTTGGCAGAACAGCTGTGAAGTGTCACTGTAATGCCAGTGGGACATAGGAGGCATCAGAGCTTATTCCAGTTGTTAACACCCAAAGATACGTAAAGCACCATGGAGAAATGGCTGAATGAACCCATGGAAGGCTCCTCTGTAAAATGTAAACTTTTGTCTTCTGGCACTCAAAAGGGCAAGTTTTAGCATCTTTCCTTGCAGGCTGTGGTAGAGCTGTGTGTACATCTGATATTCGCTCCAGAAAAACACACGTGTCAGAAGCAGAACTGATTAGGAAAGGCATTCTTCGGCTCAGTGGAAAATCCTCCCAGAATCAAGAAAAATGGCATTTGTGTTTCATCTGGAAGAGGCAGAAACACAAACCCAGAAAACCGAAAGGTTCAGTGGTTTTTGCTTCTGGTTGAACAAAACTCCAAAGCAGAACAGTTCAGGTATTTTATTTATTTATTAGTTTTAAATGAAACTAAATTTCACTTTCACAGTTTTTTGGGTCGGTTTTGATTGATTTGCTTGTATTATCAAGATTTTGAGACATTTTTGAATGAATTGCTGTTTGAACTCAATAAAAAGAAAAGCTGGGCTTGAGCTGCTATAAGCAAGAAGTTTAAATAGTTCTTATGTTTTTCAGCTACATTTCTGGTTGAGATTTTGTATGTCAAAGCACAATACAACCAGGGCATGAATTGAGATGGGCTTTATTGACTGTAACTAAAAACTTTTTAAAGCATTTTCCTTAGCTTGCAATAAAAATGTATTCCTTCTTTCCAGAGTCTTCTTTCTTTTGGGGAGTTCATATAGAGAATAAAGAACATTTACCAAATTCAGTCTTCTTATTGCAGGCCTGCAAGTCTGAAAAGCTTTGGCTATAACAAGATGCAGTGGGAAAAACGCATAATGGGCAAAAGATGTTACATTTTATATTGTTGCAGGCAAAAACCAACACACAAACTGAAAAAAACCTGACCAAAAATACAATAGGGCCTTTGTTATTCAACTATTTATTTCCACCTCCCATGGTGAATGTTATTAAAAGTATTAGAGTTATAGCTCTTCATCACAAATACCAGGAGAACAGAGAAGTCTCCAATAGTTTTTTTCTTACCTGGGATACATGGTTCTGTCATCACCCCTTCCAGGTGTTTCTTCTACTCATCTTTTTGAGCAAATCTCATCATCACAGCTGGGTCCATTGTTCCTGGCCTCAAGGTTGTGAATGAGGTACACTAAAGAACAGAGGTTTTGCTCTTTGTTCTGCACACCTTTATGTTCCGTTTGGAATAAATCATAGGGGGTTTTTTGAGGACAACCTAAAATCTTTCATTTTCTAGTAACTGGTTGGGTGAAAAGCATCTTTGAGCCTTAGCTTTCTTGCCTTTTGCCTGTCCTGGGATTTCATCCCCAAATCATAAGTGATGTGAGTTAATATTTTCACATCTGATGAAGCCTGGACACTGTGAATACGGTGGTGATGCCTGGAGAATTGCTCTCACCATTTCTGCTTTAATCAGACATTCAAGGCTGTGGGCAAAATTCAGGGGTTGTTTGTAATCATGGAAATCTCTCTGTTCTGCTCCTTTCCTCTGATGTCCAGATACCTCCTGTGAATTACAAAACGGATGCACCATATTCATCCTCAGCTGAACCTCTGTATCAAATGAAGTCCTAGGGTCATAGAATCACAGCATGGGTTGGGTTGGATTTCTCTTTCCCCCGCTCTCATTTTTTTCCTCTGGTTCAATGCTGTAGTCCAAATGCCTTACATGGCCATTCCTGAGAAAAAGAAAAGGAGGAGTTTGAGGAGAACCCATCAGGTTTGGTCCAGTTTGGGCTCTGGGTTACTAATGAACTTTTACTTTTTTCTTTCTTCTTCTCCACTCTATTCTTATCCTGTCAGATGAGTCCTGATCTCATCAAGATCTCCGTATGTGCTTAATGTGCTTATCTTTGCTCCATTGAGTGGAAGAGGGTTGCTTGGTAAATAAAGCCAAGCAAATGGTCACGTCCTCAACAGGTATCAGGACTTTAGATGGAAAGGTGTCTTGGCCAAGGCTCCTGTGTTCCTCTGTCAGCACAATAACACCCTAACTTGGCTGGTCCTTTACAGCACTCTTGGAGGAGGATGTCTTTAAGGCTTGGGAAAGCTTAGCTCAATTCTCATTTGCCCTGAGACTTTGGAGAGGCCACTTCCCCTCTAGGGACTTCAGTTTCTCATCTGCTAAAATAAGAGTAATAAAGCCCCATGGGTGCAAATGGTAAATCATTGACTGCGACGTGTTCTCCATGTATCCTGATATGATATAGCACAAGCCAAGGGGACATTCATCCCAACATCTCCCTTGCAGACAAGGGGGAGAAAGATCTGATCATAGTAACAGGGATTAAGGCACTGATTAAAACAATCCTGAATGGGCTTGTGGATAGTCTATCTGTGGCTCGAGTTTAGTGCTCTCCCTGTGAAACATGGAGGGCTGATGGCTCAGCAGTGCCACTGTGGTGATAAGAGGATAACATTGACCAGAGGAGTTATCTGGGTTGGGGACAATGCAAGGACATGAGCAAACAGTGGGCAGAGGCATTGCAAGAAAGGCTTTGGGAGTTGGTGGGGTGACGCTATCTTGCAAGGCAGACCCTGGGAGCTGCTTTCTTTGCCCAGTGGTGATGAGAGGGGGCTGGCAACTATGACAGCCTTAGGTCATGGAAGACTGAGGGTACACTGTGATGGTGTTTGGGAGACAGTGCTGGAAAATCAGTGCACAAACTAGATGTGTCCCTGCCCAGGGCAGGGGCCTTGGAATTAGATTATCTTTAATGTCTCTTCTCTGATTCTATGTCTTGGACTCTCACCAAGTGCATTGAAATCATTAGTTCTCAGACCAACTTTGTGCAAGCTTGAGTTGAAGAAGTCTGTTGGAAAACAGACTCTGTGTTATCTCTGTGGCTGTAGCTTCCTTTTAAAAAATGAAACTATGTGAGCATGATGGCTGCATGTTTTCCCAGATGGCATTTACACTTACTGATTAGTTCAAGCCAGGTTTGGCAGAGGGCTGGAGATCTGTAGGTAAGAGTAGGAATAGTACCAGGTATCTGAATTTATAGATTCTGGCAGAAACAATGCTGAGCTGGTTGCATGTCTAAGCTATGGGCAGGCTGCAAGACTGGCTAAAGGTGAAGTAAATGTGGTCTGTGGAAAATCACATCATTTTATTCCCCACCCTACCCCAAAAGAAGGGCTTCAAGCTTTCCCGTGAAGAGAAATGTGCTCTCACAAGGTGCTGTTTTGAGACAACCAATTTGCACTCATTTCCACTGGGTCTATAATTAAAATAAGATCCCAGAGCTGAGAGCTGTCAGCCAGCCCCTGTAAAGCTCACATGTTTAAATGTTGCCATCAAAGCAAAACTAAGGTCCAGAAGCTTGGCAGTAATTAGATCATCGAAGTACAAACTCGTGATTAGATCAGGAGCGCTCAGCCAGGGTTATACTAAATCAAAGGAAATAATCAGACGGCTAGAAAAGGGAGCAGCTCTTCAGTTAAACTTCATTAATTTCCTGTCCACTTGGCAGAGCCCGTGAATTCTGCACTTTAAAAGGTGGAGGTTACTTCTAGTGAGCACAGGCTATTGCTGCAGCAAGAAAAACCTGTTATAATCCACAGAAAGAGAAGAAGCAAAGTCTGGGTTCTGGTTGTCCCCAGTATACCTTGTGTAAAGAAAATACATAGCTGCTTGCTGTGTATTCTGTTTGGGTTGTAAAGTTGCTGCTCTGCCTTACAGGTCTCCTTCATTGCTGGGCCAAGCAGTGGCATCCCCCAAGGGTGAGAGGAGGGAGGTAAAGGCATTGGCAATGGCTGGTTGGACAGGCCCATGGGATGAGCTAGAAGAAATGCAAAGAAGTGACTGAATTATTTTTCATGGGAAAATCTAAAGCTGCTCAGGAAAGTTTCAGAAGTCTCCAGCTTATGCTCTCCTAGATGGAGGGCTCTCAGCTCTCACCCTGATGCTCAGGAGGATATTTGTCTAGAGGCACATGTTTCCTGCTTAGAAAGAACTTGACTAGCAAATACTGGGCATCCACAGGTTTTGCCCTGAATAGCTGTTGCTGAGGTAATGCTGATGATCATCTGTTTACAACTTCTCTTAGACCAAGACATGATGTTTTACTGGTGATGTTACTTCTTGGGGATCTGGACAGCAATAACGCAAGCCAACCTCTCTGTGCTACATATCTGTTAAAGCCATACTGCCCAGACCTCTGTGAGGCTTGGCTTTGTGCTGAATTTATAGCTAGCTTGCGTTATCCAAGTGAGTAGTGCCATACATTTGCACAGAACAACTTGAGTGAGTGAAGTCTGGTGGGGTCAAGGCCGTTATTGGGAAGGTATCACCAGGTGGAACTGTTATATACTTGTCTTCTGGCAGTGTGAGAGCAAGTGCTCAGTCTTAGGAAGACCACGACAATGGAAGACCATTGTACCAAGCTTTGCATTTCTTGGAAGCAGAGTTTCTTGGAGCTTGGGTGTCAAACCTCACTTGGGAGGCACTGACCAAGATGCACATCATCTGGTGGTGAAGGTACAATAACTTTAAATAGGTCTAAGTCCTGGTGAGTATATTGTGACAGGGAGGTGCAAGGATGCTGGCCTGTGAACATCTGAAATACTTGACATCTAAACCTGTTAGAGAAGGAAAGACCAGAAATCTGGGCTGCAGCTACTCTACGTGGTGTAACTTCATCAGAAGGATATTGTGGTTTTAGCCAGAGTTTTTCATGATAGCAGCAGCACACACTTTCTACTGTGAGGAAGCTGTTCAGTTTGTTGGGGTTTTTTTCAACAGAAAATCCCCTAAAATCCCATCAATTTTGTTTTGAAAGCAAAAAGCAAGGGAGTTGCTGTAAGCAGAGGGTTCATTCATCTTAAAAGAAAAAAAAAAAAAAGACATTCCAACCAAATTAAATAATAAAAGAGGCGATAAAACCCACCTGCTTTTAACTCCAAGTCTCTGTTTCTTTTGAAAGCAGATCAGTGTATTAAAGATATTCAGACTGAGATTCTTTATGGAATTATTGGGCCAGATCTGTATCTGTTTCACAAGAGGAGAAGCATGTCATTCTAATCACCCTCATTTTATGATGCTGTACACCCTTTTCCCTGGCTGAGGAAGCCCCTTCCACCCTGCAGCATTCCTGATGAAGACACAGGAGGGGAAATCAAGGCAGGAGACTTTCCCAAAGTTCCCCTGATGCAACAGAGAGGCCTGGGAGGACAAGCAGAACTCTGTGCTTCCTAATTGCTCTGAGCATGAGATCATGCTTCAAATCAAGACCTTTTGTCTTCCTCAGAGGTGCATCTGCCCATTTTCACTGCCTGAGATGTTTTGGACTCCTGGTCTACAGGTCAACACTGGCTGTGCAAGAGGATAGTGAATAAAGGGGGAAGGAGAAGAAACAAACACCTTGGCATCCAGTACCATCTCAGCCCCCACTGTGTCCCCTAGTGTCCAACCACAGCTGTGTCCCACCTATGGCAATACCTGTTTTGACACTTCTCTATAGGCAGAATATCAAAGTGGCATCACTCTCTGCCATAGACCTAAATGTAAATCCTTAGAATTAACACCTCCTCCTGAGACCTAGTGTTGGGCATCCATACTTCCTTTGACACTGAGGCTGCTGCAAGTCCCAGCTGAAGGAGCAGGGCCCTTCTTGGAAGGGCATCTGCATCTTGAGAGAAAAGACCCCTTTTGCCAGTGGTTTCTTTTTTGCTTGATGTTCCAAGAGAGAGCAAGGCACTGCAAGGAGGAGGGCTGCAAGTGCAAGAGCCTTGAGTTAAGGATATACATAAGGAACCTGCATGTGAGCAAAATGGACAGTAGCTAATTTGGTTTCAAGGGCTCTAATCACTTCTGTGCCTAGCATTGTGTTGTTAATTTAGGGAACAGACGTGTCACACAATGACAATGCCAACCTGATAAACCTGTCCTGAGTGAGAAGTGCGGCTCTTGGCAGGGCTAACAGCTGCAAAGTCTGGGACAAGCAAACAAGAAGTGTGGAAAAGGCTTATGGTACCTTGAGACAAGGGAGGACTCTGAGAAAACCTGCAGAAAGGTATGTGAATAACCCTGGTACAAGGCATTAACGAAAAATCCAGTTATAAGAGAGGTTTATTTGTTAAGGGCTATCCTCATTGTGCACGTGCGTTGATTTCATCATGGCATAAAGAGGATCAGTTGGAAATAGGAGCATCTGTTGTGTTTGGTGCTGGATAAAAACACCCTGCTCCTCCAAAACTGGCAGCCTCTATAACAAAGACTGAGACTTTTATAACCAGGATAGAGACTTTGCTGAAGGGAAAGAAAGAGGTGAGAATTAGAGGAAGGGCTTGCCGAGAGCTAGCATGAACTAGCGATGGAGTCAGAGAGGGCTCTTAGGTCTCTAGATTACTGGTGGTCGCACCAACCTGCTTCAGGAGCCAGAAACAAGTAATGCCAGTAAATAATGAACAGGGTTGGTGCTTTTTATTCTTTCCCCTTTCATGACACCCTTAGAGGCTTACACTTGTGAAGGAACATGGACCCTTTAATGGGAAAAGGATGGTCCCTGCTCCACAGGGGTCGTAGTGCAACTTCATTGGGGTCTGCAAGAAATATTGGGAGACCCTTCCCTAAAAAAGGAAAGCATTAAAATCAGGATATCCATCAAAGTGACCTATTTTTGTGGCTTTCCCGTTGCTGTTCCTCCTGTATGGTTGAGAATGACAGGCTGTTTTTTAACAAACCTTCTTGGCATCTGATGCAAGCCCAGGGGAATGGTGGGAAGGAGAGCTGTAAAATGGTACGCCCTGGCTGTCTCTCAGCTCCCAGCCTTTCCCTTTGGAGCTAGATAACAGGAACAGCAGATAAGGGGAAAAGCGGCTCTTTAATTCAGTCAGAATTTCACTTAGTGTGAAGAAAAATGCCTAGTGAGAGAATTAGACTAAGCCAGGAAATAGCCTCTTAAACCTTGGCTCTCCCTTGCTAAAAGTGTATTTAGCATTTTATACATACACATATCTCTATGTCTGTCTTTCTCCACACCACCGTAAAATCCCTGTCTTCTAACAGTGTGGTGGCCAAGAAATTCTTTCAAACTCATAAAAACAAGTGAATACAACAAGCTGCCTTTTCAACTATGTAGGCTGGAGTGTTCTTCCAGGTCTCTCCAATATCAAATATTCCCAGCCTCTGAGGGGACCATCATCTCTTCTTGCCAAGCAGATACCTCCACAGAGAAAGGCTTTGACCAAACATGGCCAAGACATTATTTTAGGTAGAACATGGCCAAGATGTTATTTTAGGTAGAGCATGACCTGATGCAGCCTGGAGTCCAGCACTTGGATGAGGGGGCTTAAGGAAGGCTTGAATGGAGCAGAAGCTTTTGGGAATGCTGGGGAGAGATCGGGCTTTGAGTCTTACTCTTTTTGAGGGCATGGATCCCACTTCTGGGAAGAAGGCTGTATCTACCCTGCTGTTCCTCTTGTTTATCCAGCCCTGAGTGTTTGCTGGCAGGAAGCAACGTTCCTCCCATCTGGACAGGGGCATAGGATTAGCTTGTGGGATATCACTGTGGTTTGGGGAGATCTTCAGTGAGCATCCCCAAAGCAAATACTTTGCTTTTCATGGCAAAGTATTGCTTGCACCTTCAGTGCAGACAGGTGGGTTCACACCGAGAGGACAATTTGGCCTAAAAAGAACCTTGTGGGTGTTCCCGTATCACCCCAGCAAGGAGCTGGCAAATCACTCAGATTCATCGTCTGGTTTGGGATGGAGATACATCCAAACACCCCTGAACAGCCCTCGTATGGGACCTTCCCAGTCTGAATCTCACTGATGTTCAGTCTTCTGGCTTCTCAATCAGAAGCTCCTGAGAGGTCCCTGCTGTTCACACCTCTGCAGCTCCTGGGGGTTTGGTGAGGCCCTGGCTTAGACTTGGGAGATCAAAAATGTGGTATCCTGATATTAAAACTTGGGATGGAAGTGAAATAGATCATCTTGCTGCTAATGGCAACTTCCACACTGCTTTTCCACTTCAGGTTCCTGAGATCAGCTCTCCTAAAGATGTCAGGCAGAGAGAGCAAACAGTGAGCAGCCTCTGGCGTATTCCTGGGGTTAGTGATTTGCATTTCATTTCCTCAGTCCTTCTGCCCTCAGAGGCTTCAGGTGGGAGATTCAGGCTGTTCACTGTCTTGCCTTCTTTCTTTTCTCCTTCCCTAGTTATGCTTGTTGTGGAAGTTCAAATGCTCTTGCTTTTGATAGAAGTTAGTTCCAGTTGTCTCCTGGAACACTGCCATCTAATTACAGGTGGTATGGTCCAAGGCAGGCGCTATGGTCCCTCTTCTGAGACCTCCTTCTTCATATACTTTACTAGGCTCCTTTTCTGGTTTGTTTTTAGGTTGCAAAGTTATCAGGCTTTCAGAGTTCTGACGTCCTCAACATAAACAGGACATGGAAATATTGGAGCAAGTCCAGAGGAGGGCCACGAGGATGATCGTGGGACTGGAGCACCTCCCGTATGAAGATACGATGAGAAAGTTGGGGCTGTTCAGCCTGGAGAAGAGAAGGCTGCGTGGAGACCTCATAGCAGCCTTCCAGTATCTGAAGGGGGCCTCTAAGGATGCTGGGGAGGGACTCTTCATTACAGACTGCAGTGATAGAACAAGGGGTAATGGGTTCAATCTTAAACAGGGTAAGTTTAGATTGGATCTAAGGAAGAAGTTCTTTACTGTAACGGTTGTGAGGCACTGGAATGGGTTGCCCAGGAAAGTTGTGTATGCTCCATCCCTGGCAGTGTTCAAGTCCAGGTTGGACACAGCCTTGGGTGGCATGGTTTAGTGGGAGCTGTCCCTGCCCATGGCAGGGGGGTTGGAACTAGATGATCTTGAAGTCCTCTCCAACCCTAACTATTCTATGGCTCTACACCTCAGTATCTCTGTCACCTACTGCAAAGAAGTCTTGATATGCTGAGGTCCGAGATTCCTGCTATCCTCTGGAAAGCCTTTTTACACTATAAGCATTAAATGCCATTCACTAAGGTAAATAATCATGGCAGCAAGGTAAGGATATGGTAGTACGTCTTTGCTACATCATGGAGTCTCAACCAATCTGTGACCAAGGATTATGCTGAACCTGAAGTGGGAATTTTGAGTTTAACTGTGGATTTGGCTTCTGCATTTTTTTCCTATCATTGTTTGAGTGCACATTGACTTTCAGCATCCACAGCATCCTGGAGCCACCTCCACTAGGCTGAAAAGACACTTTCAGGCAGCTTGTTGCAACACCTGGGGGCCAATGCAAAACCAAGAGACATTCTCTCTGCACCTAGCAAGGAAAGGTAAAGTCAAGCTTGCCTGTGATGCTGAGATAGCAGTTCAGTATCTAAACAGGTAACACCCAATTACAACAGAACTGTGTTGACTTACACTTTCCCTTATCAGAAGAATCAGGTATTCATGTAAATCACAAAAGAGTTTGATGGATGCCAGTTCACAGTGAGCCCCACACCAAGAAACAAGAGCCTAGTTAAACAAAATGTATGTTGTTCTTATCTTTAAGCTGGGACTATTGCTATGAAATAAAAAACTATAAAGAAAGTGCCTTATCATGGGTTTTATAATTCTTTAGAGCTCTCCAGGGTCTGATCTTGCACTGGAATCAGGCCCTTGGGACCACTTTCTGAACCCCACAGAAGTCATTTTCTCGCAGACAGATGATCTTTCCTTATTATTTGCTGTCTTGGCAATAAAAACGTCTCTTTCTTGAGATGCATGTTTAGACTGAGCCTGGTGGAAAAGAAAAAGAAAAGAAGGGGCTGCTAAATTGGTCTTAATTCTGATGCTTGCCTTAAAGTAAATAATTATGTCCAGGGACCATAATCTTCATTAGACCCTCCTGAACCTGGAAGTGTGGCATGGACAGCACATGTGGTAAGTAGTCTTCAGACAGCCGTGCTGGAGTCTAGCTCAGAGTCCAGTCTGAATGCTGTGGCTAATCAGAATCCCTTATCACATTTACTGGGAGATGGGTGATGCCAATAAAACCAAGTCAGGCTGAGTGCACTTAGTGGAGCCAAAAAGCTAATTGTTAATAGATGCCTAAAGCTCGTGGCTCAGGAAAGCCAGCTGGCCTCTCTCTTCTTTCCTCCCTGGGTCCTGGTGGGACCTCAGATTTGGGCTACTTATAGATTTCCTTTGGGCACTGCAGTTTCACATCCCCACCAGGAATGATGGGTAGAACATCCACATTTTACTGGCATTTATCCATATTATGGTCTGTACAGATGCTGTATTTGAGATCAAGACGTTATGGACATGACAGTGGTCCAGCCACCTAGAGTCTTCAAGGGTGACAGTAAACCCAAGCCGGTGCTTTGCACTAGGGGTATACTGATTTTGCCAATAAGGGAAAACTGAAATATATAATTTCTGAGAGTGATGGGCAGTGTTTATACCTCCTTCTTCCAAACTGAAAATAGTGGCTGTTAGGAGATACCTGTGGGAAAAAATGAGACCAAAGTGAGCTTGCAGTGATTTTCCCCTGGTACATTCCCCCTGCCTCTAGAAAACTGCAGGTGATGGCTGTCCAGAACCAGAATTGATATTGTGCTTAAATCCTTATTTAATTTTTTTTCCCCTTAAGAAACAGCTGTGTATCTGAAGCCTTGTCTGCTTCTTCTACAACCTGTAGTTTAATAAGGTTGTTGCACCTCACTGCCGTGCTCACCTTCTTTAGGACAGAGTCCTGTCTTGGAGATCTTACAGCTTAAATGAATGTATGTCTTTTTATAACATGCTAATTCAAGCTAGCTAGCTCGATTGATCCATACATTGTTTAATAGATCCTTAAAACCCAGCACCAAAGCTGGATGTGAATGGTAGGCTGGGGTTTCCATCTGTGTGCTCTTCCTGCAGACACTCAGACTCCAGTGAACACCTCCCACATCTCTGCAGCAATCAATTCCCCCTCCAGCTCCAGAGGGAGCCTCCAACACTGGGTCCTTTGTCCAGTAACTTCGAAGGTCTTTCTTTGTGGCTGTGTGAGTCGGAGCATGCAAAACACCTCAGGGTCAGGCTGTCCCCCTCCATGACTCATATTTATCCGAGGTGGGAGAGCCTTTCGTGGTCCAGCTAGTGCTTATTTCAATGGAGGGGCCATGGGATTTTCAGAGAGCAGAGATCTCCATTTCCCCAAGCAGACTTGAGTGCCTGACATGAATATAAGTTAAGGGCTGTGATTTTGAGAGCAATCACTTTGCATTTTTCACTAGCCACTTTCTACTTGCCTTGCTGATGCCCCCCACAAGGCTGCCATCATTTCTGAACCTCTAACCCTAGTGAAGCCCCTTTATTACAGGGATCACAACAAGAAAGTGGCAAATAGAAGGGCTGTCTTTCACGTATACCACACAAGGAAGCCAGGTGGTCTCCACAGAGGTTTGCAGTTATTTCCCATCTCTAAGGCCCTTATTTGTTGGAGTGGATGCCACCATTTGAATCTCTCTCCTATTTCACTCCATCACTAGAACTGAAACCCGGTACCCAGGTGCAGAGACCTGGTGAGCTCAAGACATTAATCTGCATGAAGGGGACCAAGGAAGCAGCTGGTGGAAGTGTGTGCTGTGAGTGTACAAGCATCCGCATGGGAGGGGGCTCTGTTGCAGGTGTGCAAATACAACTTGTCCCTGGCATCTTCTGGGAACACAGCTGAGCAGGGACCTGCTGCCTTTATCTCTTGACCTCTTGCTTCCCCACCCTCAGGATCCAAAGCTGCAGGTGCAAGTGCATCCCAGCCAGCCCGGATGGGCCCCACACTACAAGGAAAAAGAGCCCTTGAGGGATTCCCTGGATACCTACTTAGGAACACTGTGGTGGGATGCTGCTTCCCAGAAACCATATTTGTACCCAACCTCACAGAAGTACAGTCTTCTGCATGCATTTGCCCCCACTGCAGAGTTGCCAGCACATATGCATCATCTGGCACATCTGCCTGGCAGGATCTGCAACGTGCAGCTTTCAAAGCTACTGCTTACAGAGGCTAAGCTGCCTTTATTGCAGGTCACACACCCTCTCAAACAGCAGTGGATTTAAATGCCATAAACCCCATGGTCTAACACACCCTGGGGGTTTTCCACAACCCCCTGTGTGTCACAAAAGCATCCCTTATTGTGCTGGCTGAGGGGGTCTCTTTAGGGATCATTTGCCAGTGGTGTGTCATGCGTCGTTCAGGTGCCAAGCAAACCACAGCCCCACAGCCGCATCTCTCTGCCTCTCTGCTGTTCATATGTCACTTCTGTGGCTGCCTTGATTTATTTTTCTGGCAATGGAGGAAAAAATAGCTCTTGTGAAAATTATTTATTTTGTATTAATGTCTCAGAGTCAAAGCCTCAGCAGACACTTGGAATAAACAGGATCACTCCAAATACAGCCGTTTGAAATCAGAGCTTTGCTCTGACCCTGGAGTTTCTAACCAAAGCCAGGAAAACTGTGTATATAAAATCTCTTATTATTTTTCCCCCTATTACCCCACAGTACAACAGGCCTTGCCTGTAGCCAGAGGACTTTGACCAGGATGATTAAGCCAACATTACATTTAGGCGGTTGTATGCATGGTTGTGTAGGTGGTTAAGGCATAAAATAATCATCCCTATCTGACTAATAACCCCCTTTACGCTCCCGATCCAATTTATATTCAAGCACATCCCACTTCTCCTCAGCCATTCCTCTTCTTTCATTTCCCCTCTCAAAAATATGTATTTTAAGTGGGGGCAGCTGTCAGGTAAAGAACTGTATTTTGGGAGAAATGTTCTGGATTTGTTGTCTTGAGGGAGATCAGCACTTTCATTTTCACACTTTCCTTCGTCTTTGATTTATTTTCTTTTACTCCTTGTCCAGCACAGTCAGTTTTCCAGACAGATAAAAGGAAGAAAAAGGGGAAATAAAACACCGAGTGAGTCAATATCTTTATCTGTGCTCAGCGTAGTTTTCCTCCCTTCTCCTTTCTCCACCAAATAGTAGAAATATTCCCAGCTGAGAATTAGGGCACCTCAGCTCATTTCAATTATTGTGCAATACTGAGCACATCTGTTAACGAATGCGGCTCCTCAACGGTGATTAGCCCTTGCTCCTGATGGATTAATTAAGGCGCCAAAAGGAAGAAGATTCTAAGCAGGGCTTAATGCACACCTTGAGAAACACAACTTTGAGTTTACAGGCTCCTTTACTGACTCTGAAGCATCCATGTACCTAATTTTTGTCTCATTTCTTTGTGAAATGGGCATTGTAGACCAGACCCCCTGGGCTAAGTGCATGGAATCCCTTGCATGGTTTTGCACCACAATGGTGCAGGCAAAGCAGAGACAACCAGGCAGGGATGCTCCGGAAGCAGCTCTGACAAAGGTACCCCAACTTTTCTCCCTTTGAAAAGCTTCATTATTTCACATTTGGGCCATGATTAAAAAGCTTTCATGGGGCAAGAGCCGTCTTTGCCTGTCACCCCCTTCCACCCTGCAGCATCCCTGATGAAGGCAGCTCCTGCGGGGTGGGCAGCCAGGCTGCTGAGCCTTCACACTTGCTCCTGCTCTTGGAAAGTCTCAGCTGGAGGCTTTCCCTATCCCAGCCGGCTGCTATAATCACACATTGTTCCCGGTCACTCCCTGTCGCTTAGCAGCACTTGGAAAATGTCAAATGTGGGAGTCCGGCAGCCTTAGGTTAGAGTAAAAAATCCCAAACATATTTGGAAGGCTGCCAGCACTTTGCAAACCTCTGCAAACTCAGATAAGGGGCGACCTTGCAGCCTGCGGGCTAGGCCAGGACTTTATAAACCCTCCATGTGCTTGGGTTGAGCTTTCTCAATATTGTGATCTTCCCTTCCCCTTCAAACATTGTTTTATGCCGCTTCCAAGTGCGAAGGGCTGGCGGCGGTGACCTTCGCTGAGACATCTGGTGTTCAAGGGGGAAGAAGTCATTGGAGATGTTGACATACAGAGCCAGAGGGGAAAGGACCCCCCCCCCCCCCATGCACAGGGAGGCAGAGGGTGCCTTGGTCTGGATCTATGAGCAAACCCAGTGCCTGGTTTTGTTTGAGTTGGAGGTTACAGCCGTTGTCCCAAAAAACTCCTTTGAGTTTGCAGCAAATGATGGTCCTAAAAGCGCAGTTGGGAAAGGATGGTAAATGCTGCTTGGCAAGGAGGGGGAGGAAAGGTTGAGTTTGGGGCTTCATTCTGAACCATAACGAAATCTAAACATTTTGAAATTCTTCCCCAAATGACAAATAATGTCAAATACTGAGATAGCACTGGGCTGGATTTGAGCCGTGAGGCACCTTCTTATATTCCTAACTTCTGATAAAAAGGATGGAACAGAGTCAGGAAAACTTCCCTCTCCTTCCCCTTGTTATTTTTCTCTTTTCTTTTCTTTTCTTTTCTTTTCTTTTCTTTTCTTTTCTTTTCTTTTCTTTTCTTTTCTTTTCTTTT
>JAOEHY010039813.1:0-63072 GCA_025447955.1 Psilopsiagon aurifrons | reverse complement strand
CCTCCCTGCACTTTTTTTCACCCCCCTTCTCCTGGGCCATTGGTGGAGCATTCAGCAGTTAATATCCTTCTGTCTCCAATCGTGCTTTAAGAGGTGTAACGTTTGATAAGCCCCATTTAACTTGGCTGTACTACATTGTTTAAATAATTCAAATACAGATTGGCCCTTTAGAAGGATTTCTGCTCTATTGACCCTGCTGGTCATGAGTTACCAGGAAGTCAGGGAGGGGCTTCTAAGGCAGAAAGCCTGAAAAAAAAAATCAATTCCAGGTCTTTAGTGCCCAAATCACACACCATTATTCCCAGGTAATTGCAGACCTGCTTTGCTGTTAACTCTTTGGGAACAATACAGCCTTCTCAGGGAAGAGGGAAAGCAAGAGGTGTTTCATTCTCTGTTGGGGTGCTAACCTGTATGGACAGTGTCACGTGCTTGTTGTCAGTGCTTGGATGAATAGTAATAGAGGTAGAAGTGTCAAACTGCTTAACTTCTTTCCCCCCTTCCCTTTCTTAATACCTGGTTTTCTGGTGGTTAGTTTGATTGCAGAATTTGTAATGCAATTTTCAGTTCATATCTCTTTCTCTCTGTGCACTGATTCACCAGGATTAAGGAATGGGATCCTGTAATACAGTTATTCCTTATTAGCACTTGTCTTTCATGTTGGGGCTCCTCTGTGTCCCTTCACTTCCAGTGATGCACAGATATGTGGAAAGTCCTATGTAATAGGTTGTGGAAGAGCAAGAAGAAAGGCTATATCAGCCTATTGGGGTGGCCATGTATTAGTAGGTCAATGTAGCCAAATGGTTGGTCTTGAGCACATGATGTCCACAATGCACATATTTCATCAAGGGGTTACTCTGGGGCAGCCCTGCTCTCATCACACAGACAAGAAAGACTCATTATCACTTGTAGTTCATCTTTTGGATTAATTTCATTCAGAACGAAACCAGGTTTTTAGGCACAGCTGGATGCAAAGGCGAATTTCTCAAGGCTCTATACAGAGACTAGATTGTGGTGAGGCTTCAGAAATGAGCTGCTTCAATCCCAAAAGATGTGCTTGGTTCTTTGACAGCTATAAGAACCCAAAACTTTGCATGTCTAAGAAATGGCAGATAATAACAACGTCCTTTATCTCCTTCACTATCCTTAACAAGTGAAACCTGTACTCATGAGAAGGTGGCTGTGACCCTGGCATGTTTGGCTTGTGATATCCTGGGAACCAAGCCTATTAGATTTCATTAATTAGACTAGAAAGAAAGATGCAGGTAAAAATAACCCAAATCCCACCTCTGGGGTGATACCTTCTGTCTTCATTCAAGCCCCTTCTTTAGCTCATGATTCTCCTTGATACAGCATAAACAGGCTCCAGGCCTAAAGACTTAAATGCAGAATCATAGAATACTGGGTTGTGAAGGACCTCAAGGGTCATCTGGTCCAGCCTTTCTTGGCAAAGATGTCATGTCTTTCCAAAACATGATATGAGAAAACCTGTCCTTCCTCCTTCCTGGTGTGGGAAGGATGAAAGTCACCCCCCCCATCATCCAGCCTGATCTGGCCTGTGACAAAAGCCACAGCCTCACCCTGTCACCAACCTGGCTGGCAGTGGCGGTGCTGGGGGAGGAGATGCCAGTCTGGGTGGAAACAGGTGATGTGGAGGTGACCACAGTTCTTGAGGCTGCTCAGTCCCCACCCCTTTTACAAATGGGCGCCTTATCGCTGGGCACTGTTTATCCAGGAAGAGGGGACAGAGGACAGGGAGGAGCAGCATCAGCTTTCACACTCCGTCATGACACCAGAGGGCCGGGTTAGATGGGGCTTGAAGCAACCTGGCCCAGTGGAAGGCGTCCCTGCCCATGACAAGTAGTTGGAACTGGATGGACTTTAGGTCCCTTCCAACACAAAACAGTGTGTGATTCATTCTATGATCCAAGATGCTCAGAGTCCATCTGTAAGTTGGGTGTTATTGTCTTACCTGTGAGCTCCTGAGAAGCCATCCAAGTGCCTCACTCCTCTGTAGGAGCCCAGCTCATACTGTGTAACACTGGAGCATCCCTGGTGCCTTTTTGAATGGTCTCTTTGGTGTCTGTCTATGTTTGATTGACTTGTTAATCCAACCTGTGGATTGTATGTTGGCAAGAATGAGGTGAATTCTCAGGGTAACCAATAGAAGCAATGTCTATCCTGGCCAGCTTGCAACACTTAATTCAGCAGGTGACATTTACCTGGTGTCTATGTCATGATGTTCTTCGAGAGGATGATGCAGGAGCCCAACTTTGGTGTGCACAAAATTGGGGTAAATCCTGCTGGCTGTAGGCTGCAGCAAAGCCACTTAACTGTGATGTTTTTTGTCTCCAGATGAAGGCTGGGAAGAAAGAATGTGTCTGATCAGCTCTGTGCTATTCAGAGCAGAGATCATCCCATTATGGAGGTATACAGCAGCAGAGGAACAGTAGTAGCTTGGGAAAGCTACAACCACCATGGTGTGAGTGCAAACAGTGCCTGGAATTTGAAAGAGAGTGAAGGGGAAAAAAAGTCTGTGATAATTTTTCAAGGCAAATGACTGGGACTTTCAAGGCATTTCAAGGTGGTCAGATGCTTAGCTCCCACTGAAAAGGGATGTCTTCAGATGCAGGTACCAAAATCAGTTCTCTAAGCATTCTGAAGGGCATTGAGGATATCACTTTAGAAAAGCCCTGGTTACAGAGCAAGGGATGGTATCTTAAAGGAAGTTCACAGGAGACTTACCCCTATCTCCAGTTGCTCTAAAGAGACTCCTGGGACCCTGACTTTAGACAAAGCGGAACTATGTTCACCTCCTCCCCAGTCCCTGAGCAGCAAATGGTTAAAGGGTGGGGGAGCACTTTGATTAATAGATGTCGTGTGAACATGCACATTTGCCTGTGACTGCATTCCTGGGGCTTTCGGCTGGGTGATAAGCTTCGACCAAAGTCCTCTGGCTCTGGGCAAGGAGAGCAAACAGGGCCCCAATGGAGCAGTTATTAATTCCAGCCTTGTGTCTCCCAGGGCTGTCTCTCAGCAACGAGGCTCCCGGGAGGCCTTTCACACACCAATCGATACAGCTTGCTTCTTCTCTTGCTCTTTCCATCCTCATCCTGCCCTTTTGCATCCTCATCCCGGTCTCCTTATGCTCCAGAACCTCCAGTTCTGGGACCCTTTCCCACTGGCAGCAGGGGAAGGAGAGGATGATATTCCCACTGGGGTGAAGGAAGCAACCGCCAAACCTGAACTGCTATTGTAGCTGTCCCATCCCACCATGTCCACCATGGTCTTCATGTGGTGGAAAGGAATGTATTGGACCAAAGAAGGGGAATTAAGCAGCAGTATCTCCGAAGAGCATATGTGTCTTTCTGCACCCATCAAAATACAAACACACCTGATTCAGAATTTATTTGGCTGCAAAATTTCCTCTTCCCACAGGGTAATTTCAAACTGATTCAACTCACAAGTTGTCATTTCAACTCCAAACTTTGACATAAAGATATTGATTGAAAATGAAACTCCTTTCCCTCCTTGAAAAGCAAAACAAACTCAAACAACCTGGACCTTTCAACTTACCTTCAGATAGGACAACATCATGCTTGCAAACCAACATTTGTAAGGGTGTGTTTTTAGTAGCAGTGATTCTATGATTGCTGCATAGAGGATTTTTGTGATGCTCCAAGGGCTGGAGCACCTCTGCTATGGAAAAAGGCTGAGAGAGCTGGGTTTGTTCAGTCTGGAGAAGAGAAGGCTCCATGGAGACCTTAGAGCAGTTTCCACTGCCTAAAGGGGCTGACAAGAAAGCTGGAAAGGGCTTAGACACAGGTCTGTAGGTACAGGGCAAGTGGGAATGGCTTTAACCTGGCAGAGGGGAGATTGAGATGATGTCTTAGGCAGAAGTTCTTCCCTGTGAGGGTGCTGAGGCCCTGGCACAGGTTGCCCAGAGAAGCTGTGGCTGCCCCATCCCTGTCAGTGTTCAAGGCCAGGTTGGATGGGGCTTGGAGCAACCTGCTCTAGTGGAAGGTGTCCCTGCCCATGGCAGGAGTTGGAACTGGATGAGCTTTAAGGTTCCTTCCAACTGAAACTATTCTATGATTTCCGCTATCCCCAATTTGGAATACCAGAGCAAAATGTGGATTTCTGGTTGGTGCTTCCCTTAACCCCCCAACTGCTCTCAGGAGGCTGTCAGTGGCAATGCTCAGACTGGGAAGTGTCTCCTTCAGGAAAATCAGTTTCTTGAAATAGGCCAAGATATTCAACAATGGCTTTGTGAAAATGTAACTCTGAGGGCAGGAGACTGTATCTGGTGCTGTATGACAACAGGAGGTTTTTAAGGCATGCAAAACTGATCACTGCCAAAATGAAGTCAGCTTTTTAAGTCAGCCTCTTTTCCATGAAGAAAGCAATTCCAGATTTCATAATGAATAATATGAAAATCCTACCATTACAGAGCATCATAACTTAGCTTTAACATTTGGTCATAAGCAGGAACCCACAACCTGTCTTGCAGGTGAGTGGGGGACTCGAGTCAGTCGGCTCCTCTATCCCCCAGCTAAGATGGAATAAAGCAAGAAAGATGAGAAAACAACAGTATCATGAAGAGGTTTGGAATAGGAGACCTAATTCAAGCTGCTGTTTTCTAGGAAGCTGTGTGTTCCCTTGTAATTTTATTTCAGAACAGGCAAAAAAGAAAGGTTTTTTTTGCATGACTCTCAAATGCAGAGACATTTTCAGGTGGGAAAGCCATTTTCTGGCCATTCATTCACAAAGCAGTAGACCCTTGTGCCCCTGGATTGTCATGGAGAAACATTAAAATGACATATACAAAGAGTAAAAGCTGATCCCTGTTCTGAGAAACTGAGAATTAAATGTCTGACTTGGATTGTAAAGGTCTTCAAATCTATAGGGTGAGAAATGTGGCCATTTTGAGCAGAAATTGCGTCCAACACTGGCAATTTTTAACAGGATTCACTGAAACAAGCTTACTTCCACAGAGAAGTGTCCTAACAACAACAATTAATAATAATAATAGTAATAATAATGATAGCTAAGCAAACTGGCTTTCTCCATTAAAAATAGAAAAGAAAGAGTAGTTTTGTCTAAAAATTCCCAGGAGGCTCAAGTTAGGCGGGTATCTGTGGTAGCAGATATGAAAAAGGCATACTGAGGTCATCTAATCCAGGGGCCGGAAACCTTTCCAGGGTTGAGTGCCAGACTGGATTTTTCTTCCCTAGCAGAAGCTCATCAGCCTCTGTCTCTCTTGAAAGAGGGTCTGCTTATAGGTGGGATCCTGGCTGTCAGGATCTAAACCATCTGCAGCAGTCCAGCTGCATTCTCTGGGATTTATCCTCATAGTTCCTCTCCCAACACATTCATGATTTAAATGGTTCTGGCTTCAGAAAGACCTGGTGGTGGGTTTTTGGCATGTAAACAGACCTACAGTGGGAGTGGGGAGGTCACCACTGTAGGTGATGGTTTGAGAGTTTTTGTGGCTTGTAGGCCTTACACTGTTGTGGGGCATGTTCTGCAGCTACACACGTACATCTGGAAGGAAAAGAATCACAGAATCATAGAACCATATAATCAATCAGTTTGGAAAAAACCTTTAAGATCAAGTCCGACCGTTTTGGTAAAGAAGAAAGGGAAAAAGCCAAGCTTTGTTGAATGAAGGTCTATGGTAACCACACTATCTTTAAATGGATAGGAGCAACTTTCTGCTTAGTTTGAGGCCTCCCTATGCTTGCAGAAGGGGATGGCGGGAGGGATTCAGCTTGCAGGATCAGACACTTGTGTTGGGCACATATATTGGAGGGTCCTCAAAGGCTCTGTGTGCCTGATTTCCCATGATAATCACTGGAGATCCAGCGATTAGACAGAAGACCAGACTTTGCCCACATCAATCCAGGCACCAGGTTTAGGTCAGTCTTGGAATATCTCCACTTAATCCCCAGTTTCGGAACAGAAGGCCATGAGTCACCTCTATATCCTTTGCTTTCCAGTCCCGTGAGGGCATCTTGGCAGCTCTAGAGCATCTTCAGTGAGGACAATCATCCTAAGCCCTAAATTTAGGTTCCTGAATCTTTCACTTGAATGCCATCCAAGATCTCCGCAGCAGAATAAACATTATACTTCACAGCATTGAGGGTCTGCAAGAATTTGAGACCAGACCCAGGTTGTTCTGTTTCCTAAAATACAGAATCTACCCCATATCCCCTCTCCCTGTGTATCTGAAGTCTGTTCCCCCAGTCCTCAACCACATCTGCAGCTAATAGCCCTTGGGCAGCTTTTATCATTTCAACAAAGAAATGTGTTACAGAGAAACACCTTTGTCTCCTGAGCTGCAGTTTGGCGCTGCAGAACCCCTCTTCTTCAAGTAGTCTTGAGTCGAAGGTAGAGCACTCTCTTCTGGAAGAGAGTGGCTGTTCCAGGGACCTTTTCTTTCCAGAAGTGGGGATGCTTTTAATTGTGTGGGATGGTCTTGTCTTCACAGAAAATTCCCTGCAAAATCTGTGGTCATGAAAGATTTCCACAAGGGAGCAGAGGTGTTAGTCCATTGCCCTGGTGGTGTTCCAGAGCAGATGATGAATTTCTCCTGTAAACATCTCCCAGATCTCTGAAACACCACTTCATCTTGGTTGAGTCAGATGAAGCCTTGAATAATTCAGGAACACTTCCTGGAATATTGTCTTGGACCTTCACAAGCACACCTCTACAAACCAATGCAACCAGGGCACAAACCCTATCTCCAGTAGTCCCAACAGGCAAGGGGAGCTTGATCTTCCATCTCTCTCTTCTTCCAGATGGAGAGGACCTTCTGTCCTTCCTTATACACTGAAGTACTAAAGCCAGGCACTATGACAAGAAAGTATCCTCCATCCATCTAGCTGGTATCAGAAGCCTGCTTCAAGCTGCATCTTTCCACATCACAAGATTTTGCAGTGGGACTGACATGGGGCTCCTTCAGCTGGTCAGTGTCAGTTTATTGACACAAAGAAGAATATAGGTAGGATCAAGATGCAAGAGTCAGAGCTCTTTATGTGACAGGGTATACTCTATAATCTTCCCTTCTGCAGCTTTGCCTGGCCATCTTGCCTTCTTCACAATCATGTAAATGATGGGCCCTTATACTCGCTTTTTGCACTCTTCAGTCTTTTGGGCTTTGCTTTTACCTTTGGCTAATAAGGAAGTGGTCCCAAAGGGTCCAGGCTAGTAGAAAAAGCCACTAATATGGGAGGAAGAGAAAGGTTTTGATCAGAATTTTTTTCAGAAGAATATGTACGAAAGCTTTGTTGAAAACAAACTTGTTTGTTGGGTGGGTTTTTTTACTGTTAACTTTTTAGCAGTAGTTTCCACTTCTGATGAAATAGAAGAGCAATCTATGATGATTTTCAGCCAGATTTCATTCTCCATCACTGGAGTTTCGTGTTTTGTACTTCTGTAATGTGCAATGTCCTTATAGTTCTGATTCACCTACAAGGACTTGGGTAGGAGGCAGCACCCATTCCCCAGATAAAAACCCATGCTCTGCCTTTACAGTGCGGCTTCAGGCAGGGCTGTTCTTACACCAACTGGCTTGTGGCAGGCTCTGAACCACTCATACTCCCATCGAGGTGTGAGCAAACACAGAGAGAAGGACCAGGGCTGGTTCCTGAGCCTGTTCTGGGTCTCATCTGGCTAGGCCAGATTTTCACTGGAGCACAAAGCCTTCGCAGCATCCCTGTCACAGAGTTTCTCTAGGACCTATGCAGCTATTGAGTGTGGTGCCAGCACTAAAAAAAGCCCTCTCAACAGAGAGCTAGGCCAGCACGTCCACTGGAAAAATGACATAACCCTGTCACGTAATCTGGAGTTCCTCCTTTGGGGCAGCCTTGCTGGCCAGGGACGTGTGAGAGGAGATCAAAGGGCAGCACAGGAAAAAGAAAGCAAAGCCTATAGAGGGAAAAACACCCTCAGCCACTGGCCAGGGAGTAATCACAGCCCTCAGCGGGTTTTGGGAGTTCCCATTCACGGGAGGGATGGGGACACACATCCTCCTTTGGCTCTGGACACTTGGGTGGGTGTGGGCATGGCGTCCTTCTCTATGCCTCTCCCACTTTATCATTTGCACTCGTGTGAGATGAGATTTGGCCTCTCTTGTGCCTGGTGCCATTGAAGCCCCATGGAAAAGATGATCTTGAACCAAAAGAACTTGGGAGGCTGCAGCTGCCCAGGGCAGTGCCACCAGCATCTCCTCCCATACATTCTCCAGCTGACTTCCCACCCTCCCTGACTTCAGAGTACCTGGGGAAAATACAGCAGATGGATGAAACAGTGGGAGGGAAGTGAAACAGCAAGAAAAAGACACTAAAATTGACAGGTTCCATGCCAGGACTGGTGGTGCTCAGGGATCGTGCTGGGTACATCCTTGCACAGACACTGGGATAGCCTTGAAGCCTGGACCCTTTCCATCCACCATCGCTACCCATCCCCTGCCACTACCTGCACCCCCAGCCATGTCCCCCCAGTCCAGCTCCTGGGGTCTGCCCACCGGTGCCCACACTGGGGGACCCGTATTGCCCAGGGTTTGTGGTTTCTGACCCTTGGCTTGCTGTTGCCACTGGAATTCCCTATCACTCTGTGACTCAGCTGACAGAAAGGGAGACAATGGCATTTTACATCAGCCCAGGCTATCAGGAGCCTGCCTTATCTGAGCTGTGTTTTTCTATTAGTCTAACACTCCATTGTGCATCCCTTTATCAGCTGCAATGTTGATGTAATGCTGGCTTGGAAGTGGTTTCTGCATCCTAGCACTAAGACAGCTCACTTTTATTTTGGGGGGGAAGGGGAGGGCGCGAGAGGAGGGTTTATCGGGATTCTCAGGAGATAGCAGCCCTTCTCCTGCACAGAGCAGGGAGGGAGGGCTGGCTGGGTGGTGGAGGGGGGCCTGCCAGCCTGAGCGGAGCAGACCATGTGCACGCAGCAATCTAATGAACACAATTTCTGCTCCTCCTCTCCACACAGTATTTTTAACTGGATCATAAAATGTTGATAAATGTCCTCTCTGGCTCCTTCTGCAAGCATCAGAAGGTGCAGACTTGGCTTTCTCAAGCTGGACTGGCCCCCATGCTGCTGGCAAAGTGAGCTTTGGTCATCCCTAACAGCACTCTCTTGGGCAGCTTTTCAGTAGGTTATATACTAGTTGAGCTCTCACTGCATTTTTTTCCCTTGTCCACCTCCCCCCATCTCTGGACATCTATTTTCACAAAAAACAGCCTGCAAATGAGCATCCCTAAGTGGCCAAAAGCTAAAAAATATTCTGGGGTTGAATGGGAAGGATAAATGAAGCTACCTGCATGAAGTACTGAAATGATAATTTGGCCTCATGGGCTTTGCTTTCTGATGTTTAAACCCTCAGGACACATCTCCATCACAGCAACAGCAACAGAGTCACTTCAGCTGCTACATAGGAAGAGAAGCACATTGAATATATATTAATACAGCAACATGAGGTATATGTCCAGGTAGGATTAAGTGAGTCTGATTCAGCCCATCCAGCAGCAGTAAGAGCAGCAATGAGGTTATCAACCTCATTGATATCAATATCCATCTGGAGCCATACCTGAGCACCATCCTTGAGTACTATGGCCTGGTTTCACTTGTCTACTCCAGCCCACATGGCAGCGTTCCTGCACAGCCATCCTTTTTCCAAAGTCAGCATCATCAGTATTTACAAGCCCACTGTAACTCCCCCTTGGAGCAGTCTCTGATGTAAGGGGGTGGACTGCTAAGTCTGTGCTCCTTCCTTGATGGGATTTCGTGCTTATCCTTTCTGCTCTACCCTGTGCATGGAGGTAAGATCAGAAGATGTTTGCAGGCACATATTCCAGCTTGGGTTTCCACTGCTTATAATGGACTTGCTCATTTCCTATTTCACTTCACTCAAGCCCGGTAGGCTGGAAGCTGCAGCCGAGATACGTCCTAATAGAGTATGTACAGCCACTTGTAGAAGCTGCACAATGATTAATGGGTTATTAATAAGAGCCTGGTATGACTCATACTTTGGCTGTTTCACTATTGCCTCGCTCGCAGTGTGACCAAGCAGAGGACGGCATTGATTTTAGACTTTGGGTTCAACTGCTGGGTTACTCACCCCAGGCAAGGAGCTGTACTATGTGGCTCTAGATAGGTGTCTGCTGCACATCCATCACCCCAGCGGCTAGGCATCTCTGGTGTCAGCTCAGCAGGCTTGTTTGATGTGGAAGGATAAGTAGTATGTCTTGCTGTAGACCCCTAAACTCCCACTTAATAGCTAGAGTCATATTCAAGGCTTTTCTGTGAGACACAGGAAGAGTCAGTGCAGCTCTGAAAAGCTACTCAGGAACCATTTGTATCCCTTAGGAGTTTATTCTTAAGCCAAGAGGAACTTAGAGTGAATGAAACCTGCGGCAAACTCTCTGCACATATGTAAGCTTTATCCTCTGGGCTATTGCCTAGGGAGTGACAGACATGGCTCTCCATCTGAAGCAGTACTCACACACAATGTGCTTTCCCCAGAGGAGAAGCTGACTGGTATGTACATATGCATCATGCAGCAGTTTCCATTGAGGTCTGGTGTTGGAAATTACCTCATACATGGTAGAATGTCCTGTCTACCACTAGTTCAGATACAAACAACAGTACTTTTCATCCATACACAACTGACTTCAGCCTGGGACTTTGACATTAGCCTACCAGTGCTTTTGAGTCTGTGTTTGCACAACCCAGATGTCTGCATGTTGACCCCTGAAGATGTGTGAAGACGACAGCATGTTTTACTCGCAATGGAGAAACAAACCAGATATTTCTGAGAAGACCTTCAGAGTTAGCTTGATTTATGGCTCCTTTGTACAAGACGACACCCACCAGATTAGTGGGAATCCCAGTGTGATGGGGACTTGACAGAATTGGGTTCAAAACAAGTGCTTATGTGGCAGTTCTGAAGTGCTGATGAAGGGAAACCAAGAGTAGAAACATGAATGAACCATGGCATCCAGAAAGAGTCATGGTAAATATTTACTGCCCATCCCCAGCCACATCTATGGTCTGAATTTGCTGTTAGGTCCTCAGAACCCCAAATAAAAACCTGGAAGCGCTCATGCAATGGGGTGCATCAGTGCTGGAGGAGTTTGGCTTGCAGAAGTCTTACCTGGGCCAGCCAGCTCATGCACCGATGCTGTTTGTGCCCTTGCTTCTTCTTCTTCACCCTCTGGCTGCCTGTGGCAGGGCTGACTGCTCTCTCTGCCCATCAAGTGGCTGCAGTTTTGTCTCAGTCATCATTTCTATTGTTATCTGCCCACTATCTGATCCTCTCCCAGGCCAGGCCAGGAAATATCCTTCTGTCTCTGTCTTTGACAGTGCTCCATCCTCTTCCTCCTTGGAGAAGACAAAAGCAAAACAAACGCATAATGAATCAGTCGTTTCCCTTCTCTCTTTGCCCCTTACTTCCCCCTCTCATTTTTTACGTGGACCCATTCTGCTTTTTCCCTCCTGTTTGTTTGGGATGTGGCCTGCGCAGTTCCTCTGTTCTCAGCATCCCGGGGAGTCTGGCTGGCTCCTTTCAGTGTCAGCAGGAGTTCAGTGGCGGGTAAGGCTGATAGGGCTCTTCTGGCCCCCTCTGCCTCTTCAAACCTAATGTCTGCAAGAAGTTTAGCCTCATGACACCAGGGCATGGGATCAAACCCAGGAGCTGAACTCCAGCCCAGCTTGAGGTTCATGCACATTCAGAGGAGTAACTGGTCAACTGGGTGGAGAAAACAGTCTATCGAGGGCTGTTATGCATGAGATCAGCTCATCCAGCTCAGGTTGTCACATGACAGCAACTTGCTATAGGATGGAAAAAGCTTTTGGGAAAACATTGCTCCATCCTTGCCCTGATTTTGTATTCTTTCATTCGCATTGCTAAAGAAAAGTGAGACACTAGCTTCTTTGCATTCTGGTGCAAAGCTCTGACCATGAAACGCAGCACTCCTTGGCCTCTGGTGACCTTCTGTGTTTGCTGTGTCCTGAAACAATATTGTGTCTCACTTCCAATGCTCTGTGGGATGAGCATTTCTTCAAAGGCAGGATGGTCCTGGTCTGCCCTGGACCTGATCCGGGTAGCTGTGATGAAGGCCTGAAAATAGAACCTTGCTTGTGAGGCCTTTTGGCTCACCTAACTCGTCCATATTAATCTCTACCTGAGCAACATCTCCTTCTCCTTCACCTTTCTCCACTAACCAACAACACTTCGGCTTCTCTGTTAATTAGCTGTACCTTCTTGGGGGCCAGAGGCAAGGGAAGAGCTGGAGACCCCTGCAGTCCAGGACCAGTGCTGCTGTGGGCAGGCAATGCCTGCTCACATAGATCATGTCTTACAGGTAGGACTTTGGTCTTGGGAAGCTCAGCTGCTGCTTGGTCAAGGGCAAAGGCTACGGCAAAGGCTTTGCTAACAGTGGTTTGAGTGTCTGTAGGCCGGAGGCAATGGGTATTTCTGGAACTGTTTCCTTGACTGGCATAGCTACATGGAATGAGAAAAGATCTGCAGGAACTGTTCCCATTTCTGAAATTTTCCCTTTCTTTTCAGAAAAGGTGAAAAGCAACAGTCCCCAGCCCCCAGATTTATGAGTTTCCCTAAATATATGTTCTGTCATCCTATCTGAAAAATCAGAATGATTTTTCACTGTAAACAAGATGGAATAAATTAAAATATTGAAAAGAAGAAATGAAAACGTTTTAATTACTTTACCTTTATAAAACCTCCTGACTCTTTTCGTCTCATTGTGAACCAGGCCACATAGCTGAAATTGGAGACGTCTTCTTCCTGTGAATGCAGAGATAGGGTGTTGGTAGATACTGGGAAAGCCACATCACTGCTTTAAAGAAGATAATGAAAAATGAGAAAGGGCATGGAAGAAAGAGCTACAAAAGTTACCTAAAGAGTGAAGAGAAAGCCTTAGCATGACAGGCTCAGAAAACTTATTGGCTTATCAAAAAATGAGATGGAGAGGTGACTGGAGAAGAATTGCTTGGGAAGAAAAATGCTGATGCAAAAGGTCTCTTTAGTCTAGAGAAAAAATGGTCTTCCCACAGCTGCAAAGAAGAGCCAAACCACCCAGGCTTGTGGTTACTGCTGAGGGCAATTAGTCAACACGCTACCCAGGTTCTTCATCCCTGGATAACTTCAAATTAAGAGCAGATGCCTTTTGGGAAGCAATATTTTAGCCAAGTACAAGCAATTGAGTTATGGGCTGTAGCTACATCTCAGTATCATACTCATAGTGCTGAAATATAATGAGTTGAGTTATAAAGAACATGAGACCATGGGGGCCTTGAATGCCGTAATTCAGGAAAAGTGAAGGGAGATTAAGGAAAAGGATGTGGGCAAATTATCTTTTCTGATTAATTTTATTGATGCCCGGCTGATGTATGGAGATTCCTGCTGGATTGCTTGTCCTGGAACGACTGTTGAGGAAGACTTGGCACCTGCTTGCTGGCTGGTCTAGTAAATGTTCATGAGAGCTGTAAGATTCCCTCCTGGTTTGAGGGCATAGCCCTTATTCACAGTCACAGAGCTCCTGCTTGAGGTAACATTCATGGATCACCAAATCAAGGTGATGGAGAAATCGGGGTCAGAATTTTCACCAGGAAAACTTGGAGTAATCCAGGCAAGTTTTCTTCTGCTTTTATACTGGTGCTATTAAACTCCTGGTCCCACTGTGCTTGCAAGTCACAAGCAAACAGGAAGTCTGTGTGATTTAGTCCTTCATCTCTTCAAAATGAGCTTTTCATTTCTTTATCACTCATTCTGCTCCTATTTTTTTACTTTTATTTCTTTTGTTCTTTAAAGGCATGCTTCACTCCCAGCTGTTTCACTCCCACTGTCAAGGTTCAGTTTTCTCACTGGGCAAGATCTCCAGGACAAACTTCCACTAAATGATTTTCTGAGCTCTGCCTCCCATTCTGAGCAAAGTTCTTGATGGGTTTTCACTGTGGAGAGCTGCCAGCAGCTATTTAGGGTCTAAAACCACCACTTAGACTGTAGCCTGCAAGGAGTGGCCATCAGGAGGGCAACTTGAGCAAATCTCCATCAACGGAGGAATTAAAAGAGAACAAGACTGAAAGATGTTTTAACAGGTAAGGAACCTTGAAAAACAGCCAGTCCAATCACTCCTCCCTCGGTTGGATTAGACCTCCTTGTGCAGCTTTCTTCCTTGTGCAGCCTGTTCTCGTAAACCTGATGATGGAAACACTGTCTTTCCTCTCAAATGAGGCAAATGGAGTACGTCTCACATTTACCCTGTTTCATCTCTGAACTGAACACTCCATGTCCTTCAGCTGCTCCTCACTGTGTTTTTCACATTTCTGCTCATGCTTGTTACTAACTTCTATATTGCTTCCACTTGCTCCCGTGGCCCTGTGTGATGACCCAAGCTGAACCCTGTGCTGGGGTCCCCTCTGGACCGCCAGAATCTCAGGTGATGCCCCAGTTTATACACCTCAGTGTGGAGCTAACCACCTTTGTACTAGCTGACTCATGCTCAGCTGTTGATCTGCAGCTCGATCCTCTTCTGCTCCTATTGATCTGTTGCTTTGTGGTTAGCCTCCACCAATTCATTGTGTGCAGGATCTCTTTAATAAAACCATTTTTTCCTCATATTCTCACAAATACCCAGTTTCCAGCATGGAGGTTCTGTACAAAGAGGCCAATGGAAATACAGTGCTCTCTTCTTGCTAAGTTTCTCTGATACCCACAGAACCGGTGCTGACCCAGATCCTCTGGATGTCAGACCAATCATCTCCACATGAGATGGATGTGGGCTCGCAGCTCTGGGGGCATCAAGTACTGCATGTTTGTGTACACAGCCTTCAGCCTGGCAGGGAGGGATTGTATGCTCTTGCATATAGAGAGGCTGTGATGCCTTTCATTGCACGGCTGAAGAAAAGAAAGCACCTCCATTCATTTCTTTTGAGCAGGTTTTCTAGCCCCTCCTGTCTTGACCCTGATTGCTTATCAGCTGGAATATGTTTATCCTAAATCTTTCTTTCCTCCTTTCCACCTCCACCTCTCCCTTTCCTGCTTTCTCTCCCACTGTTTCTCCCTCCCAGCAGCCCAGACGCACACCTCCTTCCCAAGGCCAGGTCTGAGCTTGCAGAGGAGTGGCCCTTCAGACTAAGCTTTGTTTTGCACGCTCCCTGTTTCAAGGGCACAAGGCGTTTGTTCTGCTGTTGTTCTCCACCACAGAACAGGAAGGTTCTGGTTTGTGCCACTGTCGATGGAGACAGCACCAGTGTAATTACAGCTTGTTCCCTCCCTCTGGAATTCAGCAGAGCTCCTTTCAGACCAACTCCTTTTATAGCCTGTCCAGAGTCCCTTTGAGGGGACTGCTCCTGTGCCTCTGATAGTCTTTCTGCACTCTGTGTCCCCAGGACTGATGTGGAAGTGCTGCAGTGTTGACCTCAAGCCCTGCAGGTCCTTTTGAGTGGTTCCTAGAAATCCCTCCTGGCACCTTGCCCATGGGGTACAGTCATGGCTCTGCCCTGGGAATGCTGAGCCGGGTGTTGGTCTGTGCCTCTGCAATGTCCGTGCTGCTGCAGACGTTATGCAGAGACCAGGTCCTTACAAATAGACATTACAGAGGATATAATGTGACACTCCCCCAAGTTGTGGGGGTCAACTAACACAACTAGCCCAAGTTGTGCACGTCTCCAGGAGCTCTACATAGCTACCACTTCATAGATAATTTGTGAGCCCTTTTCCTCAGTCTAGGTTTTACCCATCCCAATCACTCTTGAAGGGCAGATGTAAGGATGCAGATCAGTCATTAACCTCCTGGTGATGATCCCCTTCCAAAGCAGTGGTGGCGGTGGCGAAGAGGCAAGTGCTGGAGTGAGGTAGGAGTTGTGCACTGCTGCTGTTTGAGAGATGCTTGTGCTGTGGGAAATCTGGGCCTATCTGGCACCTGGTACTCAATAGCAGCAGCTGGTCAGGCTGACAAAATAAGAAGGGAGAACACCACCCCAACCCACCAGCCTTTCAAGCCAACCCTCAAACCAACTCACATGGAGCTAATAAAATGAAAATGAGAATCTTCTTCTCTCCGTGGTCCTCTGACTTGCTTTGTATTTTAATCCTCTTGCTGTCCCCATACCTACTTGTCTGCAGCTGTTTCTCCACATTCCTAGCTATTAGACAGCATTAGCCCAAAGTCAAGGGAATGCAAGTCCTTCCCAATAGCTGTTTCACAAAAGGGACTGAAGACTTCCCCAGGACATTTCTATAATGTCTTTCTCGCTCTTTCTGTAAAGGCAGAGTCTGCTGTGAAGACATCCTCGTGTGTTTCTCTTAGACTCACAGAAGCAGGATATTGCAAAATCCACAGAGATTCTAGGAGGTTGACACTGGATGTAAACCAAGGGGTCTTGTTCTCCTGAATTGCTTGGATATTTTTATTTCCTTCTGCCCAGGGATCATGGAGTGGGGACAGAGGGTTATTTGCAGTGTACGTTGAGTCCTGTCCCTGCCTTCCCCATCCAACCGGTTGGCCAAGTGAGACATTTAGTTGCTCACTGGGTAGAGTGTTAGTTGGAAAGTGGGAGAGGATTTAAACTCCCCTTCTCTCAGACTCTCATCATGTGTCTCCATGTGCACTATAGCGTAAGAGTGGGATGAAACAAGCTCAGTGTTATCATGACTAACAAGTGCAAGTGGTTTTCTAAACTTGGGAATGGGATGAAGACACAGCCCTAGTAATAAACAGCACCAAGCACAGATGCTGGAACTTGATAGTCTATATTGTTAGCTTGATGCTTGACACAGTTTTGGCCCCCTCCAACTACTGCCAACTTAAGCCATCCTAAATCTATTTTCATGGTCTAAGCACATCCATGCTGCTTCATCCAGATGCTGTTCATGTGGAGCACCCAGTCTTTTGGGGTGCCCCATCTGAATCTTCTCTGGGTGCAGCAAGCATGTGGCCACAGCACAGCTGAGCCTGTTGATGTATCACTCCTCTTGCCCTGCTTCTTAAATCCTTTACATAAACATTTGCTAGTGGCCAGGATTGGGAAAAAGCGCACAAGCAGATAGAGCACTGCTCTGACTCATTGCGGCTGCTCAGATGTTTTAGCCCTGCTTTTCATGCAGATGAGCACAGACCATGGCAGAGGTCAAACCAGCATGTGATAGCTTTAAAAAGCCCAGAACTGAGCCAGATTGTTCTTCCAAAAACTGTTTCCTGGCAATTATTCTTTTCCTCCTCCTGGCATGCCCAGGCCATGCCAGAGTTTCTGCTTGGAGCATGTGGAAAATGCAGAAACCACATGTCAAAAAATGCAGATGAAGAAAGAGCAACAAAAGAAAAGGGCAGATGGCACAGGATAGTTCTTGTTTAACTCACACGGGGGCTTGCAGGGTTGCAGAGATCTTCAGGCTGAGCTTGGATGGGAAAGAGATGTCCATTAGCTCCATCACCTTCGTTCCCCCCATAAAGCTTTCTCCTTCCTTTGCCACTCCAGTCTCCCCACTACTGTCCCTGCCCCCATCCCATTAGGACCCAGCAGGCTGTCGGAAGCATAATGGAAGAGAAAGCTTTCATCCATCATAGACCTTGAAGAGTTCAGCGAGGCAGAGCCATCACAGAGGAGAAACATTCCTCCGCGAATCCCCTCTTGTCTCTCGGGTGGGAAGGGGGAGGAGGAGGGAGAGATAAGGCCAAACTAATTTGTCTTTTTTAATTGGCTCAGAATACTTGAACGAAAGCTGGTTTGTTATCCTTGGCTTTGCTCTGGCAGGCGTCCAGGATGTAGGGCAGAGACAGAGGCTTCTGAAGAGTTAACCTCTTCTAAATATCCTATTAGGATCCTCTCCATTTAGTGCAAGGAAGATGTAAGGAGAGGCAGAGTGGGAGGGCCTCTTCTTTCTTTTTTCCCCTTTTTCTATTAGGAACCCAGCCTTGTAAGGAACACAGGGACATGCAGAATAGCAAAGGCCCAAGGGTGAGTCTTCTGGTCAGATTTTGCCATGTGTGTTGTAAACATCCATAGCTAAGCTAATCACTTCAAGCTCACTTTGTAGTCACCGAAAAGAGACAGGGCACTTCTAAGGATCAGTTTGTCTCTACCTAAAGCAGGCATCTCAAAGAGGTGAAATGATTCATGCCTGCCTGTCTGCAAAGGTCTGCAGTAACTGGAAAGGGAGCTTAGAGGTCATTAGCTTGAATGGATGCATCCATTTAGCTGCACACACATAGGCACATAGTTCCCTCTGAGATGCTCTAGGACTTATCGTAGAGTCATAGAATGGTTTGAGTTGAAAGGAACCTCAATGATCATCTAGTTCCAACCCAAAGACATTTTCTTCTGAAGTGTTAACATTTATCATGCAGCTATGACAACAGATCTGTGGGAGACCTCTGCAGGTCTTGAACAGCACCTGGAGGCTGAGGACATCTAAAATGTCACTTGATGCCTATTCATGGGCGACTGAATCAAGATGCTAAATTCAAAGAAGATGACTCGGGCTCTGGATGTTTGGCGCTCACTGACCAAATTTTGTGTACATGGGAGGGTGGAAGTGGCTTCAAAGTCAAGCTTGAGACCAGATTGACTGACAGTCCACGATTTGTGCTTCCTGCTGGGAGTGACCACTGACTGACCCATTTGTTCTAGAAAAGAGGTCACCAAATGTTTTAAAACAAACTCATAGGCATACTTGCGAGATCATGAACTGCACTATGTGTGTCCTTCATCAGTCTTTGTGGTTATGATCTCTGGCAAACAAAGTGGTCCAGCATACTTCCTTGAAGGGTCCCAATTCTGTCTTTCATGGAGACAGATGATGTGTGCAAAGATAAGTCCAGGACCATGCAGGTGGGTCTCAAAACATTACAGGACTTTTCCAGAGCTCCTCACACAGGCTACTGATGTCCAGTGAAGAGGCAGTTAGCAGGACACCAGTGATGCTGCACGCTTTTGTTTCCTCTCATGCTCAGATGGGTGAATCCTTTGTCTGCAGATGGTTACAGTCCCAGGTCAAGGCCTGTGCCCTCCACATGTCCGGGAGCATCAGATTTGCTTTGGTCTCTGACAGCATTATTGCAAAGTAATTTCTGTCTTTGGGCCATGTAACTCTAGTGGGCACAGAGACAAGAGGCAGTGCTCAGCACCTTGACATACAGTTTGCAAGGTCTAGGGTTAATTCTGTGCTCAGTTATAAATTTCGTTTTGTGGAGCTGCCAGGTCTAATTGATTTAGGAGCCAAATTCCGATTTCTCAAAGAAGGCTTATCTGGACTTGTAAGAACTGGAGCTTGCTTTCAATCCCAGAGCAGGAGAGTTGATGTCCCTTCTAGACAGTCTGACATCTTAAATCATCTTAATTAAGAACGTAATTTAATTCATATAAATGTCTAATTAGTTTGGGGTTTTTTTGTAAACCCATGTTCCTATCAAAGCCCATCATGCGGGCAGTTTAGCTGCATCTCTTTGTCTCACGGAGAGTGCAAAATCCAGTTTGCAGGAGTTCTGCTTGTGTAAATAAAAGCTTACAAAGTGAGAAAGGGGAAGATGTCCTGGAGAAATATGGCAAAGCCAGGAATGGTACAGCTAGGACTGTACTGGAAATCCCTGCCCCCTGTTTTCATTGACCAAGCCTGTTAGAGCTCACCCAGTGTGACCCAAGCAATGCCATCAAGACAGTTCCAGCCCCTGGGCTTTGCTTTTCTCAGATGTCTTAATCAGCTTGTTTGACAGAGGCAGGCAGACAGAGGGTGGCCTTTGCAGCCCCGACATCTGCATGGGCGCCTGCAGAGATGGGTCTCATTCCCTGCTCCACCCCATAAGTCCTGGGATGCCTGCGGCAAGTCACATCGTATGGCAGCTGCCACAGGCCTAGCCAACAAGGGTCAGAGCACCGCGGGATTGGAAGGAGCTCCTTGAGGGCATCTCACCCATTGTCCTGCCTCAAGGCAGAGTCTACCTACTTATCCAGTCAGAGGCTGTTATGAAGGATGCTGAGTTTCCCAGGCAGTTTCTCCTTCCCAGGCTTCCCTGTCCTTGCCATTAGAAGTCTCTTCCCCCTCCTCTTCTACCTTTCATGAAGGAATGTCACTCCTTGAGTGACTCTTCAGACAAACCAATTTCAGTGTTTATTCCTTAATCTGCTATTTCTCTTCCTTTAGGCATTCTCTTTGCATTTTTTTGGGGCTGTCCCCAGTCTGACCCCTTTTTTCCTTAAAGCCCAGGGTACAGGAGGGGGCCCAGTGCTCCAGCTGACACCTTCCCATCACCAAGAAGATAACTTCATAGTTAACTTTAAAAATAATGCCATAACTCTACATTTCTCCCCAAAGGCTCAGACACTTTCCAGGAATTGGAAAGAGTGGTTCCCATTACAAAAGAAGATTAGGGAAGGCTCTTGGTCTGCAGATATAAGACATCCATATTTCGATGTCCACAAATCAGCTGGCTAAGACTAGGTCTCTGCTACTGAGTGGAGCAAGTGGCTGTGGTGGCTCCAGTCAATCCTGGGGTGGTATTTGGTTGTCACATGGGTTTCTAAGGTCCTTATTAGCCAGAGATCCTGCTGCCATTTGGACTTGTGTGAGTCTTGTGCCAGATCTTCTGACCTTGTGTTGATATCTCAGGTGCTTTCAGGCATTCCCAGTGCCTCTGTTTGGCCAACTGAATCATGTTGAAGGGTTCCATGGGGAAATAACGGGAATATAAAGAGAATTTGGACATCCAACTTGTAGGGGGACACTGGTCTGGAGAAATGTATTAGTTTAATCCATAACTGAGTCCTGACTTGCCATGACAAGTCTTACAGCCTTCCTTGCTCTGCTTTCACATCAACCTTCTCAATTTCCACCTATTCTCCACACACAAAGGGACTTCTCTTGCCCTGCTCGATAGAGGCATTGCACGACCCCTTCCCACCTACATCTCTGAGCATCCCCTGGGAGCAGACACTGAAACACCTGAGAGGGACCCCAACATTTGGGGCTTGAACATAGATGAAAGGGGTGGCAAAACACCTTCCTTCAGCTCCACTAGCACTGTTGAGCCCTGCACGAAGAAGGTCTGCCTCTTCCTGCATGGGGATGTGCTGAAGGCTGAGCAGAGCCCACCACTCTCTGGAAACCTCCTCCCTTTCCCCATGGTTTGCAGGGCCAGGCACCCCCAGCCCCCCAAGGGATCTGACAGTAACCATTCCACAGCGGGCTGTCAGTCAATGCAATGTTGGGCAGTGTCAGCCACAGTTCGCTGTAATCTCCCTGTGGGGAGAGTGGTGCCAGAAGTGACAGCTACCTTTATCCACATCCCAGGGATATAAACAATATCATGCAATAATGACAGGGGGAGCATAAGCATCAATATCCTTCAGCTGCTTCAGCCCCTTCTGTCTGTCCCAGAGTATG
Source organism: Psilopsiagon aurifrons (assembly GCA_025447955.1). Taxonomy (NCBI): domain Eukaryota; kingdom Metazoa; phylum Chordata; class Aves; order Psittaciformes; family Psittacidae; genus Psilopsiagon; species Psilopsiagon aurifrons. Next base: position 41,663 of record JAOEHY010039813.1, on the reverse strand, counting down.
TTCCTGAAAAGCCTTGTTTCCTAATACCTGAAATTTCTTTGCTCATTAACCTTATCTGCTGGAGCAAAGTACCTTGGTGAAAGACATTTTTTGGTGACTTTTTTTGGAATGTTTTTGTAATCCTTGCATTTATAGGCAAAGACAAGGAGATCAAAGCTGCCTGGGGTTTATAAAGCATGTCAGGCTGAAAGTTGGACATCAATTAAAGTGATATACACGTTGTCCAGATTTATGAGAAAACACTGATTTTGCCCCATCCCCTGCCTCCAAATCAGTGAGACTCTTTGCAGTGACTTGCTTATCCTTTTTCATGCTGCTGATGGGTGATTGGGGATCTGAGAACAATGCAAAGGAGACCCAGTGCCTCGTAGTTCTTCCTAGCTGCAAGTCGTGGCCCTGTGTGCACTGAGTTGGCTGGTCTCAGCTGCTTCCATTCACCCTACACATGGCATTGCAGCACTCAGATGTTATTCACTTAAAATGTTTTCGGAAAAGAAAAGGGGATACAAGACCAAGAATTCAGTTTTGATTCTTAATGGGGTTTTTTTTGTGGTTCTTCTTTTGCCTTCTTTTGTGGTAGAAATTTTGTTATCACCAGAAGGAATACCGGAAACTGTAAAGCCTTCATGTTTTTGCTGTAAATAGACAAATTCCCTCTTGAAAAGCTACTGAGGGATTTTCTAGCAAGGGGGTTTGGGCCTCCAACCCCATCATATTCCCAAATAGTGTTCCAGAGTGGATACCCTCTGTGTGACATGGTAGGAAAGGTAAAGGAGAGCCCCGTGGCTGGGCTATTTGGGAAAGAAGAGATTTCAGTTCATAGCCCCTCCCAGGCTCAGAGACTGAAATAATCTGTTTCCCAGGAAAAAGCCATGACCTCTCCAGCCTTCTTTCTGAATTTGGTCAACTCTATAACAAGAAATAAGTGACTCGTAGACCGTGAAGGTAATGGAGGGGAGGGAGTGTGATGTGGCTGTGTGTTTCATCTTTAGTGTGCTCCCCTGCACAGGTGGACTCTGCTGCTCTCTGTGAATTGGCATCAATGCACTGTGGGGATGGAAGCCGAAGACTGATTTATAGGCACAGGCTCCCTTTCCCTCTGGTCTTCTGAGTATATTGCTGTTGTGCAGATTTCATCTACCTCTGTTTTCTGGCCATGCAGTACATGATGCAGGATCATTTTCCTGTGAGTGGCTGGAGTAAACATGAACAAAATCCTCAATATCTGAGAACTTAAAAAAAGGTTCTGGATCTAAAAATGACCAAAAGGGAAAACAAGGAGTGTGTGTGAGTATAATAAATGCAAATTAGATAGTTCATCCCTAAATTAGGCCTTGTTACATCTCATTTCCCCTGCTATGTTTCAGATATCCTCCAAGTGTTTCCTGGCAGTTCGTCTGCATTTTTAACATCATCATTTTTTTCATTTACTCCAGCGTTCACTGCTCTTCCTGTGTCTTGTGACCAAGGATTGATTCCAGTGAACATTATTCCTCAAGAACAAACCAGGAGCTGATTGTCCCTTTAACCTTCCTGGAAACAAACTCATCCAAACAAAGAAATACTCCAAAAGCACCTGTGAAAACTAGAAACAGCTTCCTGGGTGGAAGGAACAAAAGGTGAAGGTACCACAAAAGGGATCAGGGCCTGGTTTCTGCTAGAGACATGGTCACAAACCCAATTCCTTGTGCTCTTCCTATCCAGCTGCCTCAGGAGCTGCCCTGCAGTGATACTGCCCATCACAGATTTGCTGAAAATCCATTGGTGGTGGAAGCCACCTTACTGCAGCACAAGCTGATGAGCCTACATGTTCAGCTTCAAACGTTATTAGTCCTCAAGTGATGAGATAGCTGTAGTTTCTTCTCAAACCACTTCAAGTTTAGGTTTAGGAGCTGCTGAAGCACGTCTGGTGTTGTGAGGTGCTCATGTTGGTGCTTAGGGGAATAAGGTGGGGGTAGTGTTGTGCTCTCTACCTTTGCTACAAATGCAAGGAAATGGAGCAGAGTGGTCTGTGATTCACAAATGAATGCCCACCACAGGAAGCCTGGCTTTTAAACCCTGCATTGTCACAAGTTGCTCAGCTGCTCTGTGCCACAGCAGTGTAATGAACACGGCAGCTTCCATCAGCCATGGGGATTTTCCACTTCCTCCAAGAGCAATCCACTGCTATGAGGAGCCTCTCAAATGTTAAGACACTGGTCTTACTCCTACACATTTCAACACCTCCGCCAGATTAGACTCCAGAGTAAGGATGAGATTTAATACTTTACTGCCTTTGCATTAAAACATTAAAACAAAGCAGTTTTTCAGCTCCTCTTTGCTCACAATGGCTGTTTAATGTGTCCTGTGACAGTCACTGGAGATGTTGTCCAGACAGTCAGCAAAGCCTGGAGGGGTTCGGCTCATGCTGAGGCTGACACCTTCATCCAGATGAATTGCTCTCCAGGCTCCACTGGAGATTGTGATGAATTCAGGTGCCTAAACACACGTGTTTGGCATTTTGTGGGATCCTTTGGATGTAATGCTGAGAGTCACATCCTGGTGTAGTCATTTATCTGGGAAGGGGAGATGTGCCATGGTATTTGATGAGGTGCAGTCCTACAATCCCATGCATGCAACCCTGTCTGTCTGACCATATTTTGGAAGAGCACTCACTTATAGCACCGTGTTTGGTGTGGCAGCTTTTGTGTCTCAGCATCAAGGGATGCTTGACAATGGACCATAATCAGCATTTATCTACCAAAGAACTGATGTGAGGCTTGCCAGTACAGGTATCACAGGCTGAAAAAAATCCCAGAATTCCCTATGGGAGCCCTCGTACTGCCTTTGATAATATATGGAGCTATTAATACCTCAGGATTCACAAGCTTTCTTGAAAGACAGCCATTAGTTTCTCCAGATACCAGGGATATTGCATATTATTCATTCAGCTCTTGAAGGCAGAAAGAACCTGGTGTCAGGCAGGGAGGAGACTGAAGGAGAGGGCAACATGAGCACACAAAGGAGCAGGCTATGGTATATGAGCTACTTCACTTGGACTTAACTATATACCCCAGTGGAGATTCCTTTGGTTTAATAGTGGCTGTGTCCACACAGTATCTCCAGAAGCTGGAGGAGAAGAGCTGTGATCCCTGCCTAGAAAATCTGTGCTGGTAGGAGTAATTGCTGGTAGCTGCTATTTATACTGGCACAAGTTGACTCTCTCTTGCTCAGCCTGTTTTGTTCAGAGGTTTAAGCTGTGCCTTAACTGATATTTGATGTTTTGCAGTGCCTGCTTCCCAGTGCTGGGAAACCTGACATCCCCATCCAGATAAACTTGATGGCATAACGATGAGGAGAGAATGGGCTTCTGGCTTGGGGACAAATCCCTTCCTCCTTCCACAAAGAATTCAGATCGTTCTTTTCAGGCAAATGAAATGATACCAAATATTTAATTTGTTTTATTACTTAATCTCACAAGAAGTTGAATAAGGGAATCATTGATTCGTTTCAAGGGAAAACCATTGCACAAGGAAGAAAAAGCAAGAAATTTCATTTTGAACAGAGGGCAAAATGCTTCACAGTTTTCTCCATTTTTCTTTTTTCTTTTGGCTGAAACAGCTTGCCAAATTTGGCCTGAACTTGCAAGGAGACTTGATCTGCCAAAACCTGCATTTTTCAGTGAATTAATGATTGTCATGAAAAATTTCCGCCTGCTGAGACAAAACGCAGAGCTGTTTTGAAGAGATAAAGTTAAAATGGTGCAAAAGTCTTCCAGACAAGCCTTTATGGTTAACTTCTTAAAGGAATGCATGTACCTAACTCCCTCTCAAATGACGGAGAGTTAGTGTTTCATTCTTGGATGACATTGGCCCTTCATGCCTGTATGGTGACGACTGTTTTCAACAGCAGAAGAGACTGAACCAATGGCCAGTGAAAGCAAAGAGTTCACACTTGCTCCATTCCCCCTCACTCAAGGATTTTCAGACTCTTTTGCACTGCTATTTGAGCAACATTTGGTAGCACACTACTCAGTGCTAAGTGATATGCCCTTCTCCCTGGGAGCACATTTCTGCACTTGGCAGGTTTCAAGCCCAGCTCTAGCTGTAAAATGCAGATTCTGTTGAAAAAAATCCATTGACCAGCTCTACTCTTTGGCCTTGCTTCATTTTCAAATCAAAGAACAGCTTCAACGTCCTCTCTCATCCTCCCTTTTATTTACCTCTTGGCAAAAAGTAAATGCGTATATTTTTCCTAGGACTCTGGTATCTCTGCCCAGAACATGCCATGATATTATTTTTAACTCTCTTTTCTCAACCTTGCTTTTCTTTGTGGAAGAGCCTTGGAATCCCTCTTATTTTTTTTTTTCATCTGCACCCACATCTTCTTTGCCCTTCTCTTCCTCACTCCTCTTGATAAAAGACCCTGGTCTGATTCCAGACAAGAGCCGAATGTACTGTGCACAGAGCTGGGCAGAAATACCTTGTCTGATTAAATCACCCTTTTTAAATAGCCTGAGCAGTTAATGTCAACTCTCCCTGCCAAACCATTTCTTGCCTACCCACATCTGTTCAGCAGTGTGGCGGCCAACCTCTCTTGCTCTTACTTGTGCTGGGAAAAGGCAGCTCACAAGCCAAATGATAGATATATAGACATCCCCTAAAACTATGGGAGGAGGTGTGAGCAAACAGAAAGAAGCATTGCTGGGCACATCGGTCACTGCATATCACTGAAACACTGTAGTTTCCTTGCTGAGTGTGGACCCAGTGCTGTGTGAAGAGCTTTAGAGGACTGATTGTTTTGTTGCAGTGTACTGGGGACTGTAGGTGAGTTTGGAGCTTCACTGTGTTGGGGCTGTTATGAATAGATATAGGGGAATCTAATACCTAGCCTTCTCCATGGTGCCTCTGAGGAAAGGCTGAGGGGAACTTGGTGAGGTGGGAGCTACCTGAAGACAGGTGGGTGAGGAGCGCAGGGCATGGGGCTTAGGTGGAAACCATGCTGTTTGTAAAGCTGCGGGGCAGTGAGGTGTTTGCAGAGGCTCAGGTGTGTCTTGGTCACCACCAAGGTCCTGCCTTGCTGAGCTCTCAGGACCTTGCAGGTGTTGCATTCTAGAAGAAAGGCTAAAGAAGAAGAAGAGGCATTAGGAGGTGATGTGACTTCCTCTGGGCTGGCTGTGGTCAGTGGATGACCAGGGAAGGAGAGGCTCTGGCTAAGAACCAGATTTCTCTTTAGGATGGAAGAGTCGATTTTGTTTTACCCTCATTTATACTGGTGAAGGATGCGCTGGCTGGACTGCAGCAAAGGCTGAGACATTGTCCTGTGCATGGTGTGCACAGGTTCAAGTGTACTTCTGCATCTGAACTGCAGGCATTACAAGGCCTTAATAGTTCCTCATTCTCCTTTGGGTCCAGGCCATTAGCACTAACAGGTGATTGGGCCTGTGTACCACAGAAAATCCTTTCCCCAAGATGTCACAGGTCACAGAGGGTTTACAATCCGTATGAAAACAGAGCGGATGTTTATATGGACAGAAAGAAACAGTTTTATAACAGCAAGACCTTAAAAAGTACACCAAGGCTTTGTAAGGGATACAAACCCTTATGTCTGAGGAGAGGAGATAAATGGGGTCTAGAAGAAATATCCCATGGGAGCTGCTCATGCTGCTGCTAAGAGTATCTGTCACCTTCCTTCAGTGGGTTTGCTCCACTCCCAGGTGAAACACCACTCTGGAGCCATCACCTTGGAGAGGGGAATCTGGACCGGAGCATCCTGACCCAAGCCCTAATAATGCCCACTTGTCTGCAAGTGCAGCCCTTGCCTGTCTTTCTTATTCACAGGCAGAAGTCAAGGTCCCTGTGGCAGGAGAGCCTGACGCAGGCAGCTCCCCCCTGTGATGTTCTTGTGCCTGGGTACAGAACATTCCCATGGGAAGCAAGGGGTGGCAGGGGGGCCAGGGCTCAGATGAGAGCTGCCTGTTACCTTGAGCTCCAGAAACAGTTCTGTAGTGAGCGGGGATACGGTTGTTTTGCGCTTGGCTTGTTTTGCGCTCCTACTCCGAGCAAGAGGAGGAGGAGGAGGAGTGGGGCCGCTGGCAGGGATTGCATGGGAGTCTGCATTGGAAATAGCCAGCACAGCTGGGCTCTGTCCCATGGCCTTCACCTTGCTGCTTTGCTAGGGGAAAAATGAAAGGGGGAGACTTGGCTGGGGAGCCCTTTGATTTCTTCTGCCTTTATACTTTGGTTTCTTCCCAGGTGGAAGGACTCTCTGAACCCGCATGCAAGCAGACCATGATGGATTGGATCCATCCTATTAAGCTCTCTTCACCTTCAGAAAAGGATCCCCATACTATTGGGAATGGTCTCTGGCCCGTGGTAGTTCCCAAATCATGCCTGGGATGCATTAGAGTCAATGCTAGCCAGACCAAACCAGGCCTGTGCCAGACTAAGCAGGATGAACTGTTTGGAGGTGGAGGTTCAAAAGGGATTTTCCATGTTCCAATGTGAGACAGAGAAATGTGGTGATTTGTTCTCCCTCCATTCACCTTTGCAACCTCCTCCTGCTTCAGGGGAGACATTGGTTGGGCATTCTCCCTGTGCTGAACCATCCCAATATTCCATCCTTTTCATCCAATGGGGACAAGGCTGTGAGAAACCCTCTGAGTAAAATACAGCCTATTACCAGGGCTCAGATCAAATGCATAAGAGAGAAATGAAGGCAATGGTTTAGAAGAACCTGTAAGTTCTTTTCTAGCACCACACAGAGAAATCTGTGCATGTAGAGTGCACGCATTAGTACTTCCACCCCTTCAGCCTTCCCCAACCCACTGTAGCTGAGACTCAATCACAAGCTGAGCCTCTCAGCAATTTTGGCTCCAAGCATGCCTCTTCAGGCTGCCAATTCTGAGTAGGGGGATTGGGGGGAAGGTTGTAAATTGCTCACTGAGGATGCTATCACGTCAAGCCCACTGTTTACAAGCTGCTGCCAGGTTATTGAAGATCAGAGAGTCACTGGGTCTAAACACAGCTACTCCTGGAGTGCAGCATGTCGAAGCTGGTTGATCCATGTCCACCCACTGCCCTTGGGTTGACCTTTAAGACCTCGGAGTTATCAGAGGGAAGCGACCATGCGGTGGGGCTGGAGGACCACCTACAGTGCGACGTGAGCTGTGTGGCTATCCTGCACAGCTCAAAAAGAGGAGATCTAGAGATGCAGTCTACACTGGGGGCTCCCTGCCCATAGAGATCCAGAGGTGGGAACCAGTATGAGTAGCTAAACATGATCTAAATCATCACCAGTCCATATGGCAGAGGTGCTTTTTGACAGTCTATCCATTTGAGCTGATGAACCTCCTCTCTGGTGTGTTGGCCCATGAAGTGAGGTGGCTCTGTCTGCCAGATGAAATCCAGTGCTGGTGATTTCAGGCAAAATTTGGTTTACTGGATATATCTGTACTAGTAAACTCAGCACAGCCAGGAATTTCATCATCTGCGCTGCTAAACTGTTAACATGCTCCCATCATTGGCTTGGCCAAGCAGAATCATCATAGACCTAAACACTCCCTGGGCATGAGACTGGAGACAGCACACACCAGGGACTGTTCCTAAAATGTATTTTGGATCTGTTCACCCTCTTCTGGAAGATGAGAGAGTTTAATAATGTGGATGTAGCCAGAGCAGGCCAGCTGGCCTCAGGATCGGAGATCAGACCAGGGAGTTCTTTTAGCTTACCAGCACAGCTGCAACGAGTAGGCTCAAAAGTTTAAGGTACTGAAAAGTCAACACCATCCAGAACAGCCCTACCAGTGTTAGTCTTGCAGAAGGGAGGCTCTTGAAGTCTTTTGAATATGGCAAAGACAAAGCTTGTTAGATGAAGATGGAAAAAGCAAGGTGCTGGTAGAGAAGGATGCTCAGAGCACACCCTTGCCATAGGGCAGAGTTCAATTGGAAGTGCAGAAGGGCTCGTTGTGATATTAATTTCTGACCTCCTGGATGGGACAGGCCGGTCATTCTGAAGGTTTGATCTGGACAAGAAACAAGAACAAAGGCTCTCACATTTGCCTGTTCTGAGTAACTATCAGCTGAACATCCCTCTGCTTGCAAGAGCACGTGCCCCAGTCAAGGTTTATCCCTATGGCTTGGAGGTTCTCTGTGTTCCTCCTTTCTTCTTTGCCAGGGTGATGTCCTTTTAGCAGTGGCACTGCCCTCATAGCACTGGTCTTCACCCTTCCTTATACATCTCTATGAGTGAGCTAGGGGCTTGGTTGGGACCCCTAGCTTGAGGACCAGAGGAGAGCAGCACACCATGTGTGCAGGGATGATTGAGAAGAAGGTCTGTTGTTGCTCATATATCATTAGTATTTAGTAGAGGGCAACCTGTAGGCCAGGCCAGGTCTTATTTCAAGGGTTTCTTCCCAAATAAAACATGTGAGCTCAGCTTTGGGCTGGGTTCCTACATGCCACTTTCAACTTGGAAATACATTGAAAATCCTGCTCTGGAGTTCCTCTATTTGCTCAGAGCTCCCCAGCAGGAACCTAGATTCCACAAAACCTGACTGCAGTAGCTATTAACATCATGCACAGAGGGATGCAGATATGTGAGCATCAAATGTCAGAAGACACAGGTAAGTCCAAACTAGGTGCGCTCATTCCCAGACATCAAGATGAAGGTCAAGCGGGTCCACATGAAGGGCCCCATACTTACATGCACTGAACCTTCTTCAGAGTGTGACTGTCTTATCACATTAATTGTTTTTTTCCTCCAAAGACTTCACTATGAGCTGGTAATGGCATCCCACTTTCCTGTAACTGCCTGTTGACCCTTAATGGAGAAGTGGTGACCATCACAATGTCTAAATCCAGAAGCAATAATGTTTCAGGCCCTTGTGAGGCCAAGAGAGGTGCGTTGTTAATACCTGAGTTGCGCATCAACATGAGAGCTAAGCGAGATACCCAATCCTGAGGTCCACACTGGCAGACTTGGCTGCCAGAAAGACTCAGCCCCTTGACTTTCTTCCAGGGAGTTTTCTTTTGCACATCACCCTGAAGAATTTCATCAAGAGTGGCATCTTTGGGAAGGAAAACACAGAATGAAAGGCAAATCACTCGTCAACTATCCATCCAAATCAGGTGTTTTTGGAAATGTGAGTGAATGAGCTGTGTTCTCAATGTGGTGGGTCCTTGCAATTGGATTATTTGCTGTCTAATGTGTCTTCCATCTGGCACATTAGCAACACCTCTTTCAGCTCCTGTAATAAGGGCTGTGTTCATGTTGCAGACTTTCTCTGAGAAAAGACATCCATGGGTTCCTTCTTCTCCTCAGCTGCCCATTGCCTTGAAGTTCAAAGGAGCATAATACCTCTGCTGACTTCTCCCTTTTGGGCAGAGAACTGGTGCTACAGCAGGAGATATTTTCCTCCCTCATGGGGTGGCCAGAAGCCAGCTTCTCTCAACCTCATCCCTTCCAGCCTTTCCCTTTTGTGTAGGAGAGTTGAAGCACAGGAGTTTCACCCCAGTGGCTATTCTCCAAGGCACAAACAGGCACTAATGACTAGGCTGGGTATTTAGCATTCCAGTTATTCAGGGTTTGCCTCAGGAAGTCCACCAAACCCATAGATTTTGTGTTATGAGTCTCTCCTACCCCTCTTTTGCGGCTGTTTGTTGATCATGAGACTGCCTGACAGCCTCAAGTGAGCATATTTGCTGTGAAAACAACTGGTATATCAGGGAAACCAGGATGTTCTTTCTCCTCAGGACTAAATTTTGGTGCATATGTTACAAAGGGACAAGCTACATGAAAACCGGTGCTGCAGAGGCCAGGGGATGCTTTCCTGGGCTATGCACCAAACTGGGATTGAGGCCCTGAATCCCTTCCCTGGTGGACAGACCCAAGCATCCCCAACCGATGATAAATGACTGACCACAACAAAGCTCGCGTCACTCTGCTATGGCTGGCTTTCTGATATCTCCACCCTGTGGCTTTAGACAGCCCTGGAAAAGGAGAGAAGAAAGGTAAGAAGGCCAAGAGGAGGGATCAGGTGAGGATGAGTTTAATACAGATTTGAAAGGCTGGGTGAACTCTCTTGCTCTCACAATTATGACCATCAAAACATCTAGCTTGGGTACAATGAGTGTTCAGAGGCTGGTGGTGGGAACTGGGGGCTCCAGGGAGATGCTTCTCTTTCCTACTTTGCAGGCATAGAGCTGGAGCTCCAATTTAAGGCACAAAGGGCGAGCTGGCTGCAATTCCTTTGCTTATTGCCGTGAGAATATCAAGCACAGGATCCACCACTTCCAAGGAGAGTCGGAGCTGGATTCCCTGACGCCATCTCCCAGGATTGTGAACAGGCCAGAGAAATTGGCCGTCCCTTCTCTCTAATACTGAATAAGCTGCTAATTTTAACTGGGAGTGACCTTGAACATACTGGAGGGGAAGGAAACTCTGGAGAAAAAAGGTCTGGAAGCAGCCTAGAAAAGGAGCACCCGTGGCAGGTCACAGCCAGTCTCCAGTGATGGGCAATGCAGATGTTATGGGCAGAAACAGGGGTTGAATGCAGCAAGAGCCCTGGGGGTGCAGAACAAGGAACTCAGCAGGGATTTTGTCATAATACCTGACTCAAATCACTGAAGGATGTGCAATCATCCAGACTGCTGCAGTCCTGATGCCTACAGCCCAGCAGGACCAAAGGAGCACATCCCACAAACCTCTCTGGAGCAGCCATGGGCCCTAAACATAGAAAGAAAATGGTCCCTTTGAGCCTCATTATCCACGGAGGGTTTCCTGGCTGCTGGCAGAGAGTGGATGCTGCACTGAGTGGCTGGTTGGGGTGGAGAGACCTTTCCTTGGGCAGATTTGCTGGGGACTCTATCTCTGCTTCACATCTCTGCTCTCTGGTACCCACTCAGCCTGGCTGTGACACATGGCCTCTCTCAGTCAGGGGGTGCTCAGGAATGCCCATCCACCATTTCCAGACCCAGCCTGGAGCTTCACCAGCCCCTGGGGATGCTATGAACCAAGACTTCTCTTAGGAGGAGAAAGTCAGATGTAGTCTCCCTTGGCTGTAAGCTAGCTGCCTGGCCAGGGATGGGGCCCTCCTGCTGCAGAAGTGGCGACTGTTCCCTTTGGTGTGGCAGCCTGGAGACCAGAGCTCAGTCTGGCAGGACACTGATGCCCTTGTTTGCTCTGCAGCATTTGCCAGGGAACGTTTGCTCTGCTGTATGTGGGTGGAGGTAAAAGAGCAAGGTAAGGGCTCCTCACCACCTCCCTTCCCCGGGGGCCCTTGCCTCAGTTTTTGGTGACAGCATGGCAAGCTCCAGGCACTCTGTTCTGTAAGGAGCAGTGGGGAACTTGGGTCCTAACTTATCACTCTGAGAGAGGTGCTGAGCTCCTGGCACATGCCAGCATGCACTGTTGGTGAGGCTGTGCCTGTTCTGCTCAGGAACAGACAATAGCCTAGCATGGGATGGCTTTGGAAAAAGCTTATTTCCCAGGCCATGGCTTTGATACATTGCCACTTTGCTTTACACCCTCTCCAGGGTCCAGCTGCAGCCTGCTAAAGTATGCAGACCTTTCTCTGATGGACAGCCTCCTTCCCAGAAAGGACACCAGCTCCTGAATTAGCCAGAGATTTGGGAGTGTAATGGACTTTTCTTCTTTACCCCTGGATGAGTCCTGCACACACAGGCTTGCAGTGTGAGCCAAAGTCACAGCCACTGGGTGTTAATATAGCATGGGGAGAAAGCACAGGGTAGAGGATCCTCACTTGAGAAGCCCTTGGTCTTTATTCCATGGGTAGCACCATACACTCACTTCTCCCTTCCCTGTTCTTCCATCTCAGCTAATCTTGTTCTGCTCTGATTTGAACCCAGATTCCTAAAGACACAGAGGAAAGCCTATGGTGTATGCTATGCTTAATATTCTATTAGACATGAGAAAATCCACTTTGCTATGAATGCCTGGGTTACGGCACACCCTACGAGATATCATAGAAGACTCCTGATTTCCTCAGTGCTGCTGCTCCCCGCACCCTTGCCCTCTCACTGGTTTTCCTTTACTTTCCCCCTCTCTCCCACCTCTCATCACTGAGCACCTGCTGATTTTTCCATGCCTGTCTCTCCTCCTGGCCCTGGCTCCAGGTTTCCAGATGCACTCTCTGCTTTGCGAAAGTGTCACAGTGCACAGCTAATGCCTGGAGAAGGTTTTGTGCTGCAGCCATGGGGGTATTTCTACATCTGAAATGTGAGGAACTAAAAAATACCACAGAAACCTTCCCTCCAGAGCCTCAAACCACTTGCAAATGGGGTGTTACTGCAGATGAACTCAACACCAACAGCTGCACAGCTGAAAGAAGATGGGGATGAAGTAACAGGACCAAGGCTACATGCAAAAGATGTAGCAAAGACTGACAACAGAGGCCTGTGTCTTTCTGTATGAGTTGGAAAGACCATTCCATTGGTCTTTGGAAAGACCACCTGGCACCTGGGGATGAAATGAAAAGACTGTCATGATTGTTATGCAAGATGCATATCATTAGGTATCACTTTTAATCCTGGTCTGGGCTATTCATCGAGTTCATACTCAGTCTATGGCAGGAATTGCCTCCTCTTACCGTGCGAAACACCTTGCGCAGCCCAATGCCTGCACAAAATAAACATCATGCTCTTTTTGGGTAGCTTCACAGTGTCCTTGTAGCTGAGCTGTTTGCATGAGTGATAGGATCCCTGCTACAGATTGATCACAAATCACACACTGAATTTGAGAGCCTGCATCACTTTTACCACCTTTCCCCTGCTCTAAGACTCACCTGTGACCTCTGGCTGGAGCTCACCCATGGTGAAGAGACACCTCTTGGGCTGCCAGATGTATGAGGATGAAGGGGCTCTTGCAGAGCTTGCTGGGGCAAGGGACATCCTCAACCACAGCCGCATCCTGTGCTGGAGGTCACAGGAGGCAGCATCTCACTTCTTACCTGGGTTTCTGACTGAAGTCCCTGATGTACATTTCAATGGTAGATGCTGGAGTACAGCTCCTTTTCTGTCCAAATTGCAGTAGTGGAGCCGTGGGGTCCTTTTCCTAGTGTGTTTGATGGCTGTCGTGTAAATCCGTGGCTGCTCAAGGAGCTCGTGATACCTCTCCAACCCCTGGAATGCCAGTGAACAGAATGCCAACAGATGTTTGTGCAGCATGCACAGAAAAGGCTGTGTTGGCCAGTGCCAAAGGTGCACAGCTTGCAGTCTCTGTTACATTCACCCTGGGCTTGGCCACTTGCTGCTATCAGCCATAAAAATACCCATTTCCTTTCTAAATTGAGCTGCAATACTTGACTCTTTGGCCTTGGTGTACAAGTGCTTAGCAGACACTCTGTGACTCTTCCTCCTGGTTTGTTCCAGCACAAATGATCTGGTTTCCAGTTCAATAACATTTTTTATAACAGAAGCCAAGGAGCCAAATATCTTTCAACTCATCTCATTAATAGAAAACTGCAAGTCCTGCATGGAGTTCCTGGTACATGTGAGGGTGATTTCTGATGGCTTACAGAAATGCTGTGTGGAACCTTCACCTTTTTCCACGAGGAGCAACGCTGTCCATGGGTCTGCTGTGGAAGGCAGTTGTCGATCAGGTGTGTTATGGGTGGGATAAGAAAAGAGCTCTGAGACACCTGGGTTGTTTCACCTTCAGGTTTGGATGCTTCAGAGGCTGAAATTGCACCTCCTGAACACAGGAGTCCAATGCTCTTTTCCACACCCTGAGGTTTCCCATCCAGCTGCAAGTGCAGACCTAGAGGGACGCAGGTCTCCAATAGACCTCCATCCACCAGCCCTGTGAAAACATCCTGGGTAGCCTAGGGTGTCTCCACTGGATCTAGGATTTCTGAGGCTGGATCATCTCACCCAGTTCCTTTTCTCCTGTGTCTGAGGTACTTGTTTGCTGCTATTAAAGCCTCCTTCCCTCCTCAGGAAGCAAGGAAGGACATTTCCAAGCTGTGCAAACCAGTCATCTCCAGAGACTTCGGCTTCCTGTTAATGCTAAGCCAGCTCCCTACATGCTCTTTCTCCCAGTTGTGCATCTGCAAAGGAGGGATAAACAGCATTTGAAACCAGGCAAAGTGCTGTTCATGCTGGCACAGGTACAATATCCCTTCTGGAACACTTCAGAAGTGATGCTGGAATCATGGTGAGAGATTTTGCCTCATCAAAGGTGAGAGGCAGGGGTATTACAGCACTGAAGTTCAAGTTTTTGGACTGAGTATAGCTGCCAATAGCCCAGTTGTCCCTACAGATTTGTTATGAATCTTCCCAAGGCTAGGTTGGATGGGGCTTTGAGCAACCTGGCCTAGTGGAAGGTGCTCCTGCCCATGGCAGGGGGCTGGAACTGAATGAGCTTTAAGTTCTCTTCCAGCCCAAACCATTCTGTGATTCTATGACTCTATGATTCCTACTCCTTTTTCTTCCTAGACAGCAGTGGTGTGCACAGGGGACTCTGTGTCATGTGTTGGTGATGGTCGGGTATTTTTTCTGGTGCACAGGTCATCTCTCCTGCTTCTTTCACGTGGCATCCTTGTAACGCTGTGGGAAGCACCCTTTACAGCCGGAGCCACCCGGATTTGCGGGGAAGGAGGGACATCTCGTGGCCACACCACGAACGGCTCTCCTGTCTCCGGATTCCAGGGCCATGCACCTGGGCATTCCCCTCTCCCGCCCCAGGGTACCACCCCAGCATCCTCCCGCGCTGCCAGTGGAGCCCCATGGCTTCTCCCCTTCTCATCCGTGGGCTGGGATGGGCACGGGGAGCACCCTGCAGCCTGAATAAAGAAGTGGGAAATGGTTATATCCAGTTGTTTATTATTGACTTAGGGCAGAGGGGCAGCACCACCTGGAGAGATTGCTCCAGAGCTTGAGGACCTGGTGTGGCCTAAGGAGATGCAGACAGGACATGATCACATCCCTACCCATGGCACGAAATGGGCTGTAGTATTGCCACCAGTGGCATCAGACAGAGGGGGGAGATTGTGAACCCACTGTACCACCACCATGTTCCCCTGTTCCCAGGGCTGCAGTTGCAGGGCTGAGGGTTTTTTTCTGTATCCAGGTGTGTCACAAAGGAGTTTGCTGCCCTCTGTGACAGAATCAGTGTCTACAAACTGGGTACAGGCTTCCAAGGTGGATAAAGAAGGAGCTGTACCAGCTCTCAGACACCTCTTTTGTCCCCCATGATAACCACAGAGCTGGTAGCATCCACCTCCCTTATGTCCCTCCTCATTCCCTATCTCCAAATGCATTGTGGTGGCACACAGGAGAAAGGAAAAGCCCTTAACTGAGCTTTCACAGGGTGCTGATTTTCCTCTGGGTCCTGGCAGAACGGTGGGTTACTGCTGAGGCTCTGCTTCATACTGCTTCTCTGTGGAGGTATAAAAGTCCTCAAGGACCGACTGCAGGTACTCAAAGGTCGGGCGCTCCTCAGGGTTGCTTCGCCAGCATTTCAGGATGATGTTGTAGAGCTCCCCGGGGCACATGTCTGGGCAGGGCATGCGGTAGCCTCGTTCCAGGTTGCGGATCACCTCGGGGTTTGTCATCCCTGGACGAGAACACAGCCAAATAAGAGGTATTCATCACCCTGAGGGTGAAGCTCAGTGCTCCCAGAGGCTCACATCCAGGCAAAGGTGGAGGGCTATGAGGGACTGTGATGCTGGGCCATAGTTGGGAACCATCCCTTCTTCACGGTTGCAATTCCCCCTCAATCCCCCTGTCCCCTCCCTGACTCCCCTCTATAAGTCGTACCTACCATAGGTTCATGGAGCTTAGGAAAGGAATCCCATCCTGAAGAGACAGGTGTGCATGTCTGGGCACACTCTACACTTGGGTGTGTGCCTTCAAGCGTAAAGCAGCCCTAGATACTTTGAAGACAATGCACACTCCTCCCATATTTGCCACGCACTATACCTGGGTAAGGGATCCTGCCGTAGGTTATGATTTCTGTCAGGAGGATCCCGAAGGACCACACGTCAGATTTGATAGTGAAAACTCCAAAGTTAATGGCTTCCGGCGCCGTCCATTTGATTGGGAATTTTGCACCTGTCCAGAGGAAGCAAAGGGAAATAGCAAGCAGAGGTACAGCATCTCCCTCTGCTCCCACGGGCACGGGCAAAGCTGATCCCAAAACTGAGCCCTGTGTCCTGCAGGTTGTTGACTGCATCAGGGGGCTGTGGTGGGACATATTGAAGGAACTGTGGCATTATGGAGATAACACCGCTGTTTCTTCTATTTATTTTCCTTCTAGTATTTAGATGAGCTCTTAGGCAGAAGTTCTTCCCTGGGAGGGTGCTGAGGCCCTGGCACAGGTTGCCCAGAGAAACTGTGGCTGCCCCATCCCTGGCAGTGCTCAAGGCCAGGTTGGACAGGACTTGGAGCAACTTGGTCTAGTGCAAGTTGTCCCTGCCCATGGCAGGGCATTGGATGGGGTCCCTTCCAACCCAAAACATTCTGTGGTTCTACGATTCTGCGATGGGGCCAGAGGAAGGTAATGGTTGCCTGTCTCCTGTTTTTATTAAAAGGTCATTTATACTTAGCATCTCTTTGCCTTTCTTGGTTCTTTTCCATTGTAATCAAGGCTATTTCATCTTAAGGTACTTTTTCACATGTATATGCTTATAAACATTCCTCAATACCGAGACACAGAAGCCAAATAATGAAAAAACTTAATACCTTAGCTAACTGATAATATGAATACTAAAAAACCCTAGGAAGACTATTTTGCTAATGAAGTGAGAGGAATCTGAATCACAACATCTTTGCATCTCTTGTGTGTTTAGTGATGGGGGATCTCAGGAGTAGAGCAAGGAATGGTAGCGTGGGAGGATAGCCGACCCGTGGACACTGAGGGTAAGATGCTGGAGTGAGCCACGCTTGCAGCAGCCCTTGAGCATCCTTCAGCAATTATGAGAGACTCATTACTTTTTATGTAGAATGATGCCATGAGGAATCAGTGGGGTTCTGTTGCGCAAACTATGTGCCTGTGCTGTTCAAAGCCAATGCCTCAAGCAGCTTTATTAGAGGACAGTAGGAATGCATTCTGTAAAAAGGAAAGAGTCTGTTCTTAGGCAAAGTGCATAAACGATGCAGCAAATATAAATTCTCCAGTTCTTAAAGCTGCATGCATCTAATAAAAATAAAAGAAGCCCCATTTTATTTTGTCCACTAAGGTCTTGTTATGCACACTGAGGACAGCAATGACCATTTTGCAATGGCAATTTCAGTTCAGCTAAGGCCAAAAAAAATCCAGACCCAAATGCCCTTGATAAATAGGAACTGAATGTGTTAAAGGCTGCAGAGGAAATCACATTTTTATTTGTATATATCCTTTCAGGACTGCAGGCCTAAATGCAGTGTGTGAAATAAGTGCCTTTGCCCTTGCACATCATTCTCTGACAGGTAGACTGACGAGTCTCGGAAATGCAATCTGTGAAGTGAAAATTGTTCAAAGTAGATAGAGGGGCAGTTGTTTTTTCAGATTAAAGCTAGCTGGAAAAATGCTGATAGGAATGCTTTCCACTGGAAATGCAGTTCCTCTGGGTATGTTAACAGAATTATGCTGATTTCACAAAAACTCCTCTTAAGGATAAAAAAATCACAGTAATCTCACAGTACTCCTTCATGCCATTACACAAGTTGCATTTTCAAGCTTTTACACTTTGAAATTGTTTTACATGTTGAAATGCATGTATCATAAAGTATTTTGAGACAGCAAATGGAAAGAAAAGTTTCCTATCTTATAAGAAAAAATAATCTATTCAATTTCCTTTCCCCAGAGTAGTTTTTATAGGAAGATTTATCTTCATCCCAATTCTACAGGAGGACAGATTTCTAAAACCTGAAAATCTTCTAGTAGGTGCCACTTATGCCAGACTTAATCATTTTATTTCAACCATTTCTGCTTGTTTCCCTGATGATCTATAACATCTCTTTGCAGTCTGAATTACGTGATCTCATAACTGACCTTAGACTCAGAGGTAAGCATAGAGAAAAACCTGCTGCAGAAGAATTTGACTCAACCCTGTTGTCAAATGGCTATAGGTGGACCTCTGCACCAGCCAAACCAGCTGCCACTTCTCATGGCCATGCTTTCCTGTCCATCTCCCATTCAGATACTCAGGCCCAGCAAGGGGCCTGGCCTTGAAGGTGGAGTCATAAGATTTCACATTAACATGAGAAACACCTGGTTCTGTGTGCCTTTTGTTTGTTTGGTTTGGTTTAGATGCTCAAGGTACTTTGTTCTCATGAGAAATACCTGCCCAGCTGCCAACCTTCCTGTGTTTGGAAGTTGTCACTCTGTTATGGAAGGGACCTGGTCTGGGCTAGGTTTGCCTGGAACATTTGGAAGCTGCCATTAGGTCCCAATCTGTGGCTCCAACTTCCCTCTACAGTGCAGTGACTGTGCAGTGACTGAGTTACACTGCTATTTCCTTCTCTTTGGACTGGCTTCCTGAGAACACGTAGGCACAGGCAGTATGTTTCATTAGCGGAGGTCAAATTTCTACAGTGACGCAACCTGAGATTCAACAGGACTCCCCCAAACACTGCCAAAAGGCTTTTTTCCCATTTTCTTCTGCAAACCTCACTTGCTCTATATTGTCCCTGAGTACTGCTGCCTTTCCCAGGCCTCAATTATTTGGTTCTCTATCTTGCTCTTGCTGCTGCCTGGGTGCTGACAGTGGCAGGAATGGGGCTTGGTTCTCATGCCATTGGCAGTGATGGGTGCCCTGTGCCTGGTTCCAGCCCTTAGACACCCCACCCCATATCTTGGCACATTTTTGTGACAGGAGGACTAGAGATAAGAGCAATGTGCTGGTGAAGCAATGCTGGGAACGACACCCACCTTCTTGTGCCAAGTATTCGTTCTCAATGATCCTGGCGAGGCCAAAATCAGCAATTTTGCAGCAAAGTGTCTCTGAGACGAGGATGTTGGCAGCTCTCAGGTCACGGTGGATGGAGTTCATGTGTTCAATGTATGCCATTCCCTCTGCCACCTGGGAGAGAAAGAAGAGGCTGCCTTCATAAGTCACTTCTCCATGACAAGGTACCTACCTTTACAAAAGCAGTGCATGTGTATAGGGTTTCTCACACGCCTTCATGGGCATGGACATGCATATATGCTCCATGGATGGATGGATGGATGGACGGACAGACAGATCAGCAGACAGATATATAAATAAATAGGTATACCCATGTATGTGTGAATATGTTTAGCTCTACCAGTGTACACCTGGCAACCGAAAGCTTTAAGCAGACAAGTCAAGCAGAACAGAAGCATCGCTGTCTCTTTTGCTCCGAAGTTACAGCCCTGAGTTGTGTCTGCAGTGAGACACAGAAAGTTGAAGCAAACCTGAAACCACATCACTGGATTCCTGGTTTCTGCCACAAGACTCTCCTCTCTAGTTGGTATTTTCATCACAAACAGCCCAGATTAAATATGCCAATTAAAAAAAAAACCTCTCAAAGAACTCATCCACCCCTCAGTTACTGTGTCAAAGCACAGATCTAGAAGGACAGCTAGGTGCTCTTCAGAAGCCTTCTATGTTCTTCCTCACTGTGCTGCTTCCGAATGGGGAGGAGACCCCTGGAGATCTCTCCACAATAAAACTGTGACTGATGTTTTACTTCCCTATGTTGGATCCAGACTAGGACCCAGAACACAAAACAGTTCTCCCCTCTGATACCTACAGGACGCATTAGAGCAGAACACACAGGTATCCATCAAAATCTGACTGGGATAGACAGTGTTCTAATACAAATCTGTTGTCTTGGGCATGTGCTGCCTTCTTGAACCATCTCCAAACTTTGCTTTGGGATGCTCTTGCTCCCAAACTCATCTTGCAGTGTTTGACTCCTTCGAGCAGGGAGCAGCCCTGGAGAGGTGCCTGGTGTGTGACAAGCTTCTACAAATTATGGCAGCAATCCTTTATTGCTGGGTCCTGGGACATAAAGAAAACAGGTTGCAAAGTTGCACTGTCAGTCGAGTCTCAGGTTTGGGTTAAGGATTTATCAGGAGGGTGAGTGGATGTGTGCAACCTCTTCTAACAATGGTTAATACCTATTACAGATTTTATGTGTCTGTGGGTGAGGGCAGAGCTATTTTCCACTCTGTACAGATTCACATCAGCATCTAGACTTACATGTGGTTTTAAACAGGATACTAACACATACTTTCCAGTGCTGTGTTTCTAACCTGTGTCAACACCCCTTCAGCGCAAGTGCTGTTTGCTTCAGTGGAAAATGGAAGAATTGATGTAATTTCCTGTCCTGATGTTAATGAGATAGTACCCTTTGATGGACATGTTCCAGCCCAGAATGCTTTTGAGCATGCACCCTTGAGACTGGCCACAGGATCTAGTGCATTGGCCCAGAGATGTCTAATTTTAACTCTGACGGATGCTACTGGGTCTAAAATTGTGCTCGAGAGGGTTGCATGTCTATTGGGCTGTGATGTCAGCCCAGCACTGCATATGAACTGATTGCAAAATAGCCCAAATCTTGCCCTTTTCCTCTTCCTCCTCTGGGAGTTGCTCAGTGGGTGTTGGAATCCCTGCACTAAAGAGGTGGCACTGGTTTGAGGTGTAACAGTGAAAGATGTCTTTCTGATTGACACCCATGCCTTGAGGGATGGGCAAAACTTTCCTATCCCATGATCTGTGGGTGGCTTCGGTGGGTTATTGCATTGTTGGGGTGAGTGGATTTGGTCTGTGTCCAGCTACCCCAGGCCAGAATGCTGCAAAGAGCATAGAGGGATGTGTGAAAGGGGTGTGAAGGGTGAGTGTATCCAGGTGACCATAGAGAAGTGATGTCCATGTGCAATTGCTCAACCCTGGTGATGATGCTTGCTGTGGGGTCTGTTTGGCTATTGTAGTGAGTTTCCAGCCAGCTCAAGCCATGCCATGCAGTTACATTCAAGGCTTCAACCCTGAATTCACAGAGGAGGCTTGGGTGCACAAGGTTGCCCTGGGATGGGTTTCTGCCAGGGGTTCCTGCAGCCAGCGTGTTATCAGACTTCCACTACCCTTATGCCTGATACAGAGAAGATCACTGGCCTCTCCCCAGATACTTCCACAGTCCTGCCTGGAAATGCTTCATTACTCCACATGCTCAATGCAAATCCCAGTGTTGTGTTAAATAAAAGCAAGAGTACTCATACTTCTGCTGCCCCTGCCACAAAGCTTGGTATAATATTGGCCAACAGCTTCGCACTTTCCTGTTGCATCGGAAGGCATCAAACCAATCTCTGTGGTAATGATCTCACCAAAACCAAGGGCTCTGTAATACAGTGGATTTGGACCATTCTGTTTAGCATCAGGAATTTAAAACAAAGAGTAGGAATGAAAGAGTGAAAAAGGGAGGAGGGAAGTAGGAAGGTAAAGAAAGAAAGGGAGAAGGAAGGAAATAATTAAGGGAAAGATACTTAACAGTGAGGGTGCAGTTGGGCCCATAATCTCTCACAAAGATAAAGCTGCAGATAACAAGATTTAAGTAGTGAAGAGAGAAGGTAGTGAAACATCTTCCTCTGCTCACTTCAGAGGGGTGCAGAGGAAAATAAAAATGGCAGATAGGGACATTGCTTTAAGGTATTCAAATATTTTTATCCTGGTTAAAGCAAGAAGGAAAACCTTCAGCTGCCATATAATGCTTGCTCAACTCTTAAGATTTTCCATATTTTAATACACTATAAAATAGGTTTGTATGATGACTGGAGCCAAGCGGCCAGCCTTTACATGTTTGCTGCAAGACCTGCACATCCAAATAGCTGCATTCAACCATGGTGCTGATGATTCATGGGCTTTTCCCAGTATTTCCAAAATTAATCTAACTTTGCTCTGGGTGAGCCAAACCCTGTCAACAGGAGTGGAGCCAAACTCTGTCCACTAGGACCAAAGTGGAGCGATTTTGCCAATCTCAGCCTTTGTGTACAACTTGTTACTAAGATGCTGCCACTCTGTGGTTTCTCTGATTTTGACCCGTTTGAGTTTAGATGCACTTTTGGACCAAAATGTTACAGTGCAACCGCAGCTATTAACATTTACAGACTGGGGATGCTCAGAGTGAGTAAACCCTACAAAGTAAAAGTTTGTTCTCATAAGAAGCAATATTCACAAGTCACAGCATCAAAACATCCCTTATGTCTAATTATCAGGAGGGAAGAACTGCTGAAAGCTGTCACGACTCTACACTGAAAGTCTCTCCATGAAGTTTTTTCTTTCTTTTTGGTAAAAAGAGAAACAAACTTATTTCCTGCTCAGCAAACCAGAAAAATAAACCAAAACCAAACCCAAAACCTTAAACCCAAGCCCCAGTTCCCTAGCACTGCGTTAAGTTCCCCTGAGTCCGTCCTAAGATCAGCAGAGCATTGCTGAGCTGACACGCACATCAACGCAAGAGGGCTGAGAGAGAAACCCTAAGAGAGCACACCAGGCGGTGCTGTTTTTCTCCATGAAATAGACGCTCTATCAGGCTTGCAAGAATTACAGTACAAATCATGGCCTTGAGTCTGTTTCCCGGGCTCTGTTCACTGACCTGAGCAGACATATCAATGAGTTTGGGGAGGTTCAGTTGGCTTCCTTCTTCTGTCTTCAAGTAATCCAGCAAACACCCTGCAAAAACGGAAAGGTTGCTGTAACTCTTCTTAGTAAGTCTGTATGTTTGCTTTCTCTGGTGCTTCTCAGAATATATGCAGCAAATCTGCCTGCACCCTTGAGAAAATATGAGGAATCACAGTGGTGTTGCTGCAACATCTTCCATTAGGAAAGTTCACAGACACAAGTGATTTTCTCCCTTTATTTTGCACAGACCTATTGCAAACTGCTGGGCATTCATCACTCAAAGCCTTATAGACAAGAGAAGCAAAAGAAAGAACAATTTCACCATGAGAGGAATAAAAATCTGAAACAAACTCCCAGGAGGAACAGTGGAGAGGAGAGCTTTCCTTTTCAAATGTAGCATCATCATATTGTGAAGTAGCTTTTGAAATATAAGACCTCAAGAAGCAGGATTTCATTGCCCAGAAAGTCCCTTCCAGTACTAGAAACAGATTTCTGGATTACATAGTCCTTCTACTTACAGACAGGGTACAATGCCCTGCTCTCACCCCTATTATGCATGGGAGTGCCAGCTAACCCATTGACCTGATTTTACAGAAACCCACCAAAAACCTCAGTAAGGTTCTTTACCATTGGCCATGTACTCTGTCACAATGTATATTGGCTGCTTCGTGACTACCGCATATAGCCGGACAAGTTTGTTATGCTGGAGCCTCTTCATCAAGTTTGCCTCTGCTAAGAAGGCATCAGGATCCATGCTGCCCTCCTTCATGGTCTTCACAGCCACCTTGATGTTGTTCTTGTAATAGCCTGCAGACATATAATGATGCATTGAGGAATTTTGGCCTCTCTACTGGCTCTATCAAGCTGCTCAACAAGGATCAGGCAGCAGAAAAACACAGCAACAGCATTCAACCTCTCATAAAGAAACGCATGGTAAAACTCTGTGCCAGTGGGCTCAGACCAGCAGGTACGAAAGAAGAAGGAAGAGACACAGCACAACCATCAATCTGTGTGGCTTCATCGGGGATCATCCCTGCTCTGGGTTGCAGACACCCATTCAATGAACTCATCCTCACACAGTCCTGCCAGCCCTGCAAGACTCTGGATGAAATCCCTGAGCCCACCCCACCAGCTATGTTCTCCTAATTCAAATGCCATAGAAAAGCCAGGACTCTCCAGTTTACCAGTAGACTCAGTCTGGTCCTGTCCACAATCTCAATTGCCAAGGTGACAGATAACCACAAAGAGGGCAGCAAAGGAAGCTGACCTCACCCCACTTCCTCTGCCACTGATTAGCAGTGGGCAGGAAGGCATAAGGGATTCAGATCTAGGTTATAAAGTGGGACAGGGAAGCAGAAAAAGTGAGATAATGTCACCAAGCTACCCTGCTATGTGGAACTTAGGATGCTACAACCAAGCCCAGGATTCCCAGAAATAATGAGATCATGTCTCAGGAGATGAGTGTACAGTTATTTCAACACCCATCACATGTATCTAGCTTGCAAACCCCTTGTTCAACCACTGATCTGTGCAAACACAGCCTCTCTGGTCTTTCCCAGAAATATGGCATCTATTGTTGTGTGTGTACCCATAAATATGTGTTCATACTTTAGGTTCCCCGTGCTCAAACTAGTTTTGTCTTAGGGAAAGAGGGCTTTCCATCTTCTCTGTTTATATATTTCTTTCCTGGAATGGGGGGAATTATACTTACCCATCCATACTTCCCCAAACTGCCCACTGCCAAGTTTCTTCACAAGCTTCAGAGACTCCCGTGGGATCTCCCATTCATCCTGTGCCCAAGGTCTCTGGGGAACCAGGGATATGCAGGGAGTTGTGAGGCGCTGGCACAGGCCATCACCTTTCTCTGTGTGAGGACAAAGCACAGGATATTTCAAAGGGGCAACAGAGCTAAGCTCCTCCTCCATCTACACATGCCAGGAAGAAGTCAACCCATGGTAAACCTCCACAACCACACAAATGTTTCAGCCACAGGGATCAAGGGATGCAGAACGGACCCAGTGAAAGGAAAAAGCTCAAAGGGAGCCACAGAGGAACAAATTCTCCAAATCCTGCTTCCCAAGCATCTCTCCTGCAAATCCCCTCAGCATTCATCTCTTTCCTGATGGAAGACACTCTCTGGTTATAGGGCTGGAGATAGAGCTCACCCTCACAATGCTTTAGGATGAAAAAAAGGGCATGGGTGCCCAAGTTCTACTTGTAGGATGACACCTGGCCCATGGGAGTCAATGGAGTGGTTGTGGGGGCTAGTAAGCCAATCCTCCCTCTACTCGCATGCCCAAGTTCTGCTAAGAGCCCAACCCAACTTACGGCTGTAATGATGGATTAGCTCCGGCAGGCTGGAGAAGGTCATCCTGGGGGAGATATAATACCCCCCATCATCTAAGGAGCGGATCCTGTAGTGTTTGATGATATCCCCATGAGCAGGGCCGCTGTCTCTCACAGACAAGGAATAGGAACCTAGAGAATAAGCAGAAGAAAGAACATGAAGACAAGCAGAAGACTACTCAGGGACCAGCAACCCAGCCTACAGCTGCAGATACCTCTCTCAGCCCTTGCTGTTGCCTTCCCAGGCTGCAAAGCTACAATCTTCCCTCTCTCTAAGACAAGTGCAGAACAGAAAGGTTCATCAGAGCTTAACTGGTCCTGTCAAGGCCCCATTGTGTAAAACCTGCTTAACTCTTGGCCAACAGCCCCAAGGAATCAATATCAATCAATAGCACATCTCCAGCCAGAGCAATCAGATGCTTCTTAGGTTGTGAAGTCCCGCCACAGCCCTGTATCTCCTATCTGAGCTCTGTCACAGCATCACCTCATCTGAATGAAACAAGTGACTGTAGTCTCACCAACCTGCAGAAAAACAAGGAGCTAAACCACTCTGACAGCACAACCAGGATTTCAGTTAGTGGGAGAGGTAAGGTCAAGAGGTATGTGTTCCTTCTCATCATTACCCAAGGTCCCTGTAACCCTGCTATCCACTATAACCCTTATGCCAAGGTCAGTGGTTGACCTGGGAAGTACAGAAGGGGGATTTGGGAGAACTGTCTTGTTCAGCCATAAACTTGTGGCTGTGGATAAACACATACAGAGATTCACATCTAGATTTATGTGCCTT
The DNA here is from genome assembly GCA_025447955.1 of Psilopsiagon aurifrons. Taxonomy (NCBI): domain Eukaryota; kingdom Metazoa; phylum Chordata; class Aves; order Psittaciformes; family Psittacidae; genus Psilopsiagon; species Psilopsiagon aurifrons. Next base: position 15,969 of record JAOEHY010039813.1, on the reverse strand, counting down.
TTAACCTCAAGGGAGCTACTTAATGATCTGCCACTGCAACCTGCTATTCTCTCCTTGTAACGGGTTTATAATCTGAACCATAGGGTTGGGGTTTTTGCACACAAAAACATCACTAGATGTTGCTACAGAGCAGCAACTTCCAGCCTATGCCAGTGTTATTTTCAATGCAGTTTAGCAGGGATTCTTTTTTTTCCCTTTATCTGGATCATATTTCCGGAGTAAGCGTTACAAGCCTCCTGGGCTGTTAGAAGTCTAATACGTCACCCGGGTTGATAGGCTGCCTTTTTAATGTTTGAAAAGGCAAGGCTATTTATGTTAAAAAGTATGTATCTGTCATGTAGGATCGTAAGCAGAAGTGGGGCCTTCCACAGGGACTCTGAAACCATAAACCTGTAAGTGAGGAGAAAATCTCCTAAGACGTAACTCTCACTTGCTGCTGTTTCTCCATTGCAGCACCAGCAGCTCTTTACACTGAGGCTGCAAATCTCTGTTTTAAAAGTAACAGAAGAAAGCCACCTCTGTGGCCATTTGCTTTGTTGCAGTGATTATAAATCTTTACAAGCAGAATTTGGGATGGTCTAAAATTTTTTAAAGCACTAGGAGTCATTTGGGAGACAGAGACCAGACTAGGAGATAAGGTGGCATAATATTCATGGAAGATCTGCTGGATTAAATGCAGAGCCAGGGAACCTGAAGGCTGGAAGCACACAGCCTTGGCATGGTGGGGCCCTTCTCAGCAGAGGATGAAGTTCTTTCCTTCACCATGAGCACCAGGCAGAAAACAAACTAAGAATTCCTTTTGGCTCTATCGGTCCTGCAGCTGAACATCTTAGACACAGCCCTGAAGAATCTTCAATGGGCAAGAAAAAATTCAAGGGAAGGCAAAAGAATGGCTCATTTTTGCAGCCTATGTCTCGATGACCGAAAGTCACTACTGAGCTAAGGATGTCTTTCCCAGGGAGTGATCTTTGGTTTCTGGTGGGTGCAGAGAGATGCTGCTAGGGCTTCTGTCCACAGTGCTCAGCACAAGTCCTGCTAGAGTTGATCAGCCTCATTCACATTCCCTAGCACTTGGTCCCAGACCCCCTCTGGCTCCTCTGTGATACCTGTGTGTGCCAAATTATCATTAACTTCCATTATTGTTGTTGAGGATGCTGACATTACTTTAATTTCAAAATGATTGAAATAACACACAGCAATCAGATCTGAGCTTCTATGGCACAAGTCCAGGAGGGTGCTTTGCATGCCTGGGATGTAGCTTAGGGTACGTGTGGGACTTCTACAAGGCAAGGTCTGGTAGAGGAAAGAGCCAAATGTGATATGAACCCAGCTGCACTGACAACAGACAGCACTGCAGAAGGGAGGGCAGGAATTAAGAACTAACACTTGCGCAAGGGAGTGCATGGGGGCTGAGAGTCAGGAGGAAAGGAGACCTGGTCTCTTTGGTGGTGTGGTTGCACCTGAAATGTCTGCTCTCCTCCTTTCCAGACCCCACTGACTCTTTAAACCCCCTTGCATCTTTCAAACCAGTGATGCACAGCATGCAGCAGTGACAGGAGATCCAGAAACCCTCCAGCCCAATCTATCAGCTGTCTACTCCTAAAGTGAATACTTATTCTGTCATTAGAGTTAATGATTGTATTTTACCCCAAGTCAGAGTTTAGTTTGCTGGAGTGAATGTGATAGAGCTTTCCCTGTCAGTCATGGTGGACCATTACAGTTCCTTACAGTTCCCTTGGGAGCTGCAGTCTGAAGGCAAAGCCCTGCAGCTGAAAAGCGTCAATTCTCTCTTGTCCCAGGAAGAGCTGCAAATGAGGGATGTTAAGTGGAGCCAGACAGATGGCAGGACTCCTAATATCCCCCAGTGATAGCCAAAAGGAGTTCTAGCTCCTCAGCCACAAGTGACATTTGTCTGTCTCACAGTCTTGCATCTCATCCTGGCAGAGACCGGGGCTCGACACCAGCTCAGAGCACAGACAAATCTTGCCCTGAGCAGTTCTCAGTGTCAGACCCTCGGATCCCTGAACCATCCTGCACAGGGTCTCAGGTTCTTTCTTTTCAAAGCATGACAGGTTTTGTATGGGAAAGAACAACAGAAGATCTCAAGGGTGAGATTCAGTTTTGCATCATACTGAAGATTGACTCAGTCACCTAAACCTGAGTGTTTGGCACTGCTTGAGGTGCTCTGAAACACCTGCATGGGCTTGGCAGATATGGTGCAAAACCACATCTTGTGGTGGAGAACCTGGAGATGACCCTAAGATGTTCATGTTTTGGTAACCAAATCAAGCCCCACTGGATATGGTGGGAGCTCAGGAAACTGCCATGTGAGGTATCTACATTTTGATGCCTGCGTCTCAGGCCAAGTCCCAGCACACATGGCATCTCCTGCTTGTATAGGTCTCATCATGGTCTTAACTCCTTCCCTATGGGAAATGCAGGAGCTCAGCTGAATACAGCAGCTGAGCTCTGAGATCTCTCCTGCTGGCAGCATGGGCACAGCAGTCTTGCTGCAATCCAGGACTTTGTGAGTCGGTGCAGCAGTGTGACTGTGCTCCTGCAGGTTTCAGAAGGAGTATTACTTGAGGGGAAGATTTGTGTATTTCCAGTACCCTCAGCAAGGCTATCTCTCTGCCCATGATTACACTGCTTCCTACTCCCACTTGACAAGGACCCATCTTCCCAGATGCTGAATGTGCCTTTAATGACCTCTGAAAAGGATGGCTGAAAGCAAAGTCCCTGGATTGCAGAATTTGTGTGTCTTTAATCATTAACAAAATAAGACATTGCTTGGGATGGGTTATGAATAGGTGCTGCTCATAGGCAGGGTGTGGAATGCGTCTCACTGTGACTGAGACAAGCCAATGTGAGACAACCACCATGCAATGCATAGAGCTACAGGGGATAGTGCCCTTAGTTCAACTCAGTGCTCAGCCCTGAAGATCAAGTGTTGCTGGTGCAAAGTGAATGAAAATATAGGTTGTGGAGGAGGAAAACATGAAGAACCTCTGGAGCTCGAAGGGCAGGCATGGCATTGCTCTGGACATCTCATGGTGGGTCACAGATGCACCATTAGTGATCTCAACTATGGATGAATTCCACCTTTTCTGCTTCAGCCAGTTTCCTTCTGAAAGTTCTGGTTTGCACCTTTCTCCCTGCTACAGTTTATCAGAAAAAGCGTGTTTCCACTGGGAAGATGTTCTACCAAAACAGCTTTTCCAAAATCCTGCAAGCTTCTGCTGCAAACAGGAAAAAACTTCTTCCAGAGTGCATTAAAGAATCTCTATATGCCAAACAAAAGTACCATTTCCTCAGTCTTTCCTGCTTATCTGTCGTCCTGCATATCCGCCACAACCTGTGGTGGCAACAGCCACCCTTACCACAGCCTGAACTACTCACACAACTAGCACCATGAGCAAATCCTTGCCCTCCAAACCCTCAGCACACTTCTCCAGCCCTCCTGAGCCTTGCAGGCAATGTTCTGCTCAACCAGATCCATGAACCACTGACACAGCTGAACTCATAGCTCAGGTCTGAAGGGTCTTTCCAGTCATGGCAATAATGAGGAGTTATCCTTGCTCTGCAGATCTCACCTTTGCTGGTTTCACTCTCTCGGACAAGGAAAGAGCCAACTTTGTTACCAGAAGACAACAGCAGCCGTTCAGCATCTTTTCTGCTCAGAGCTTTAAAATACCACCTGGGAAACAGAAAAGGAAAAATCATTGCTTGAAAAGGAAAAGATCTTTTTACAGTTCTTTCCAGTTACTTCATTTTAAGTTTTTTTACCATTACACTCTGAAACTGAGGGTTGTTTTTATCAGCAAATATCTTTTTATCTGCTGGAAAGTGGAAGCAATAGACTGCTTTCAATAGATTAATGCCAGATTTGAGTGACTCTGGGCTTGTTTCATAGCCAGAGCAGAGAGTAGATTGCACATGCAGTGCCCCATACATGAGAGGAGTGCAAGCTCATCCAGAGCACAGCTCTGAGGCACACAAGAACCCAGAGCTTACCTGGTAAGAGGGTGAACCTTGAGCTGTGCCCTGGCAGGCTGTGTATAAAGCAGATACATGCGCTGCAGGCTGAGCATAGGGTGCCCACAGCCATTTAAATATACCCTTTTGGTACAAAGAGCATTTATGTCCCAGCCACATTTCTGTGTGCTGCTAAATACTTGCTGAATTCAGTGGTGGTTGCTTCCCTCCAAGAGGAGCTTGTAAGTGGGACTGATCATTTTTAGCTGAATGCCACAGAGGAGAATAAGTCATGGAAGCAATTTCTTCTGCTGCTTGTATTATAGGCATGATAAACCCTTTTGGCTCCAGTCGTTCTTAACATCCTCCTTGAAGGAAGGCAAACATGCAGGCTGCATCTGGGCTAGTGAAACAAACAGCATCAGCCTATGGGTCTGGGCACTGGCACTTAGTTGTCTGCCCTGTTAAACAGTTGGCATGGTCCCTGGCATATCCAAGACCCGGATTAAGGCACCTCCTCCCAAGAGATTCCTAATTTACATGCAGATACCCTTTTAGAGGCTGAGGAAGTTTAACGCTGTGTATGGGACCAGATGATGTTTTCCTGGCACTGCTAATTTACCACTGCAAACATACCTTTACGTTCTTCCTCCATGGCGGGTGCAGTTAATGTGAGTCTTTGCTCACTTCCCCCATAGTGACTTCACTTCCCTCCTGCCCTGCACCCATATGGTCCTTAAAGCTTCTCCTGAACTTCTGAGCAGCATCTTGTCATCCAGCCCAGCAGTAACATCTTCCCAACGTCAAGTAAAGCTGTTCCCGTTTCTTGCTGAGAGACAGGGCACTGCATCAGTGTTAACCATTCATAAGCTTTTGCACTTACTTTTCCTCTTCTAAGCTGTCCACTTGTGCGACGAAGTTACTGGGGATGTAGCCTTTCCTGCCGCTGCTGAGGGATTTTGCCAGCCACCATTCCCCTTCACTGCAAAGAGAGCAGAAGGAAAAGCTTGAGTGCCCAGAGGAGGTTTCATGACAAGCTAGGGCTGTAGCGACATCATGGTTTATGGGGTTTTGAGCACTACAAATAGATTAGGGCTCCTTAGTGTAGGTCTCTCTCAATTTCCTATGACCAGCACCAGGCTGAAGGCTGTTGTTCTCTCAGGGACTTCTGGAGGTTACAGACTCTTTCCATGACTGCAGAGTAAACAAAGTGACCACAGATTCAAACCTCTGCTATGTGCCCCATGTGAGAGGAGAGGAATCTGGGTCATCATGGGGTTATTTTGTCTCTTGCATGGGGGGATTCTTTTTTTGCTTCTTTCTTTTTTCTGCTTGATACCCCACTGCATAGGGCATCTCTTTGCAAATTGTCCCCTCTGGAGGCCACCTCACAAAGCAGTCAAGGACGGAGCAGCCCTACAGGGTCTGTTGACTGGGAGACCCAAGCCCACCTCTGCCCTGTTATGGTCCAGACAAATGGCCTGTCAGTCTCCTTTCTCACTTGAGGAGAAGCTGAAATGAAACCACATGCCTCTCTGGCTCAATTCTGTCCTTTCCTTTGACTACACCCAACCCACATCCTTTGCAAAAGTACTATCAGCACAAAATATGAAACAGGAGCTAGGTTATTGTTGTAATTTATGCTACTTCTGCACTCATGGACACCAGTGGTGAAGAAGGCCCCATGGTATCCAGGCAGGGACACTGCCCGACCCCATAGTATCTGTAACCCATGGAAGTGTCAGCTTCCCCACCTTGCAGAGAGAAGAGGGTACCCATAGTCACACTCTGGAGCAAAGATAGGACTCATGCTCAGCTTTGCTGAGCTCAAACTGATGTTTGACCCCAAGGTACCCCCTTCCCCAGCCTCACCATGCCCATGTTTGAACCTCTCTCTGGCAGTAGGTCACTTACTTGGAGAGGACTTGGAGTTTCTCCCCCTTGATCAGATGCAGGTCACGGTCACTTGAGGCAGGAAAATCATACAGTGCAATCACAATCAGGTTATCTGAAAGAAGCAGGAGCATCATCGAATCTCACACTATTGAATTTGCTGCCAGATGGGTGGTGCACATCCAGGTGTATGGCAGGGCATTTCACCCACACATACACAGGGACTGTCCTCTGCACTGTCCCCCCAAAAGCCAAGCTTTCCACGAACCCACCTTTCCTGCCAACCACAACCTCTGCTCAGGGACTAACACTCATTCACTGAAGTGTTTCCTGTGCATGTGTTTTTAAAGCACTCCAGACACCCCTATTCACAGAACCTAGTGTGTCAACAAGAAAAAAAGGTTTTTGTGGAATAAGAAGGGTCATAAATAACCTGTCAGTGTTTGGCTTGAGTTTTACATGGCTGTAAATGAAAACTGCTGTAGTAACATTTCCCAGAGTGGCTCTGGAATTTGACTCAAAAAGATGAGGCTTTCTTGACTCAAAAAGGTATAAAGTCATCTCAGCCTCTGTCATTTGAGCCCATTGCTAGGATTTAACTCTCCTTCCAGTTGCTCTAGACTCTGCCTGTATCCTGCCATCCCTTTACATCCCTTTGCAGATGTGCCACCACATTTAAGTCATGCTGGTGCTTTTGACCGACCACCTCTATAGCACGTAGCTATTCTGCTCAGCTGAAATTCCCACAGGGGTGGCAGATGCTCCAGGATCTCCTTTCCTCTCCCTAGCCCCAATGCATTTGAGATGCTCCAGACCACAAAACCAGTGCTCTGTGTCTCCCATTTCACTTGTAACCCACCTGGATCAAGGCTGTGAACAAGTCTGCATCTCCATCCCCTGCCCTACCATGTTGCTTTTATTCCAGCCATATTGGGTAATCCTGAATTTTGGCATAGTAAAATGGACTTTGTCTCTCTGGTGCATGTGAGTCGTGCTGTGTGTGGCAAAGCTGCTCCCTGGTGTGTGCAAACCCACCCCAGGGCAGATCTCTGTGGGCTGGAGCTGCATCACTACATTTGCATGCCAGGGTTGTGCCAGTGCTGCTCTTGGAGAGGTTGTGCAACCGTTCACATGTGCTCTGCATGCTCGCAGCTACTGAACCAGAAATGAGCAGCTATTTTGGGACAGATCAGACTTTATAAAGAGGATCGGCAAGTGCACATGAGCGCAGAAATCAAGACAAAATGTAATGGTGAAAAAGAAGAAGAAGAAGGAGAAAAAGAAGAAGGTTAAAAGAAAAAGAAAAAAGAAAAAGAAAAAAGAAAAAGTAAAAGAAAAAGAAAAGGAAAAGGAAAACAAAAAAAAAGAAAAAGAAAAAAAGAAAAAGAAAAAGAAAAAGAAAAAGAAAAAGAAAAAGAAAAAGAAAAAAGATAGAGAAAAAGGATAAAGAAAAAAGAAAAAGGAAAAGATAAAGAAAAAGAAAAAGCAAAAGAAAAAAGGAAAAGAAAAAGAAAGTAAAAAGAACAGGGGAAGGAAAAAGAAGGAAAAAGAAAAAGCAGAAAAAATAAAAAGGAGGAAAAAATAAAAATAAAAGTAAAAATAAAAGTAAAAAAAAAAGAAAAAGAAAAAAGACAAAAAAAGAAAAAGAGGAAAAAAAAAACCACAAAAGGAAAAGAAAAGAACGGAAAGAAAAATAAAAAGCTAAGAAAAGGAGGCCATTTGCTGCAGGAGGGCTTTAGCTCATATGGAGCCCGATTAATGCAGTGAGAGCGATGAATTATTAGCGTTTTTCAAAACCGACAGTCCAGCCACAGTCTCTGTGTGACCTTTTCAAATAATGCCACCAGCAAGAGCGCCAGACTGGCCCTTTGTCATCGCAACATAACATGTCTCTGGGGCAGCTTGGGTTTGGTGTCTGTGCAAGGCCTGGCTGCTGCTCTGCTGGCGATTTATTGGAGAGGAGGGAGGACAAAGGGTCAGTGTAAGAGGAAATGTAGTTTTGTAAACCAAAGCCCTGAGCAGTTCCCTTCAGGAGGAACCTGGATATCCTTGAGAGGTTTCAGCAGAGCCTCACTCTCCCCTATGTATGGGGAAAAGGATGATCAGTCACAAGGGAGAATGCTTTGAAGTCTTAAAATAGCTTGCGCAGTTGGGGGCTTCCGTTTAAGGGATCGCACAGACTTTGACATTAGCAATGGAGCCAAACTCTCGTTGTCTCGTTGAGAAAGTTGTTGTCACACAGCTTCTCTGACATGAAAGCTTTTTGGACATGTGCCTTCTGCAAAGCGTCCACAACAAACATGCTCATCCACATGCACCTTCCTGCTCCTCTGGAAGGTAAATGAAACTGATGCAGTGGTCACACTTTTGCTTTGAAAAACAGAAGCAAATGGGTAAATGTCTTCAAGCACAGAATGGCTGCGTATCCCAAGAAACAAAATGAAAAATGTAGTTGTGATCTTGAAGCAACTGACAAAAGTACATACAAACAAAGCAAAGAGAAAGAAAAAGAGCAAATATAGTAAGGACAGAAAGGGTTTATATGTTGAAAACATACTATGATCACCTCTCATCCCCTGCTCAAAATACGTGCTGAGAAACAGTGAGCACTTAGGTGAGACTGAAGAAAAGCTCTCTCTGCCCAAGCCAGCAAGACTTGCTGTCTCATGATGAAAGCAACTCTTCCTGTCTCTGAGCCTGTCACCGTGCTAAGAAACAGCATCGATAATACTTTCTTGGCCTATTTGATCAAGTTAGGTCATGAGTGACTCCATAGCAGAGAAGTCGTCGGGGCTGCGAGGAGTGACTGTTTTGCAGATAATACTAGCAGCCCGGAGACTTTGATTGCGAGCCAAATACCTCTTGGCTCAGAGCTGCTGTCAGGAAAGTTAGATGTTAGCTCAGTTTGCATAGGCTGAGTGCCAGTTTGATGGCTTTAGAGAAATGATTCAACCAGTCTTATGCCCCATCATGAATCGAAGGTCTTTCAAATGTCTCATGGCTATGGAGCAGGCTGAGACTGTGCTGCAGTTCCTCGAAGAGCCATTAGTTGGTTTTAAGCCATGCTATGATGGTCATGGGGTAAATGACAGCAAATGTTGCATCTCCCAGCTGGTCCACAAACCCAGGGGTGACAGCATGGGAGATGTCTCCTGTGACATTCAGGTTTGCACTGCTAAAGTCCTTTCTGCCAGAGTCCTTTCTGCCTTGCGTTTTGACACAGTGAATGTTTTGTAGATAATTTCTGTTTTCATTATAAAACAATTGAACCCCAGAATCCCAGAATTCCAATTTAGAGGGGATTTCAAGGATCATCTGGTCCAACCTTTCTAGGCAAAGCATGACGTAGACTAGATGTCCCAGCACCCTGTCCAGCTGAATCTTAATTCCACTGCTAGGGAGTCCACCACTTCCCTGGGGTAGATTATGCTGATAGCTGATTGTATCAGACCTAAATTCATAACATTTTTTATTAGACAATCTGAACATTTTGGGCAATTCCCTCTCATTTTCTTCCCCCTCTTGCTTTTGATTGGAAGTGCCCACTTTTTATGAACTTTTAATTTCTCATCGCTAAGTCAGCCTTTTCAGTAGAAACAATCCCTCCTTTTCCCAATTAAGGTCAAAGCTACATTTCTGACCCTATTTTTCAAACTCGGATCCATATTCAAAGAACAGCAATAGAAATGACTAAGAGCTTCAAAGATAATCTTGAGATGCCTCAAAAGACTTCAATTTCAAGAGCATGCTAAGCTCCCACCCCCTGAAAATCAGTCCTATTCATATTATGGTTAGCCAAGATCAACGAAGACAGAGAAGTTGCAAGTCCTTGATGAGAAGAAATGACCTTGCAAAGAGACCAATTCTTTGTGCAGTTGCAGCTTATTATAATGCCTGAGGACAGGCAGCCAAACCAACCAACTCTCTCTGCCAGTAGTACTGAAATCCAGCTGTGAGCAGCGGCAGGGCAAGGGCAGCGGTTATTCCACCTGTCTGCTATGTCTTATCTACTCAATACAAGCGAACAGCAGCAGCTATCGCAATGGAGCTGTTTGTGTTCGGGTACCACCATCATAGGTACTGGAGGCTTCAGAGGGCCTTTAGGTGCAGAATTAAACATAAACTTTGATTCCATACAGATATAGAACTGACTCTAAACACATCACAAGTGCTTAGGGAACCATGTTAAAATGAATGAGAGACTCACAGGATGGAAGAATCCACCCCAAACAGAAAGTGGATTGGCAGTGCTGCCAACACTGCAGTTGAGTTCAGAGCTTGGCACTCCTTGCCTGCCTTTGTGTTATTTCTATTAAGATAAATAACACCAGAAAGAATTAGGCTTTTCTTAGGCTAATATAAAAGAAATACATAATTTCTGAGGCAGTGGTGTGAAAACTTGGAACTGTGAAACAAATTGCATGACACTGAGATCAGACAAAATGCCACGAATTCAGAGAAAAAAGAAAAGCAACCCACCACCACCTAACAACAGAAGGAAACAGGGGAAAAAGAAGGCTTTGAGTTTAGATTCCATGCTACACTTTCATAGTCAATAATTTTGCCTGATTGAATTTGAACTGCTCCCACAAAATTTATTTCAACTTTTTGATTTTTTTTGCATGATTGAATTACCTGGGTTTTGTACTTCCTCTATCAACTCACTTGGATTTCCTCCTTTCTTAAGAATATGTCAGATATCTCAAATATCTTGCATGGTTCCTATCAGCCCATTTTGACACAGAGGACAGAATCAGATATAGCAAGCATCATTTCTGTAAGCTCAGGCACTGGTAGAGAAAAATAAGAAGTGCCTCATCCTGTCAGTGTGAATGTTCCTTCAAAACTGGAACTGAACCTTACAAACCAAAATATTTTTCAGAGCTGAAAATGGCTAACATGGTGCTTTATGCATTTTATAGCATCTTTCCACTTCTGCCTTCTGGCATGAAGCAGAAGTAAAAGCCAGAAGTGAGGAGGTTGATAAAAACCCTGTGAAAAACTGGCAGTGCCTGCTCAATTGTGGAGGCAGGAGAGCATGGCCACTTAGGAATGTGTCATTGTGTCATGAATACAACTTTGCAAAAGAAAGTAAAGATGATTTCTCAAGAAAGATGGAACTCCCATGGAAGTGCACCTGATTCACATGGTTGAGGAGCTACACCCCCAGAAATCTGATCTCATAACACATGTCAGTTCTGAAACGCATTTTGAATTTGCAGGAGTTCTTCTGTCTGCCCCATGGCAGCGACCTTCCATCATCATCCTTTACTCCTACCCCATCTCCCCTAAGCTATACTTTTGCCGCATAAGGAACTTCTGTGGGTTGCTAAATCCTTTCTTCCAAGCTTCCTCTATTTTTTGCTTCCTTCTAATTCTCTCTCTGTCCTTAACCTGCAAAATATCTTTAAACAGAAACGTATACAAGTTGTCGGAGACTGGGCAGAGGTAGCAGAGGGTTTCCTGATAAAAGGAAATCATCTACCAAACACCATCTGCGACCTGCAGATAATTGCAGAGGTAGATGAAGCCAACAAACAGTGTCCAAGCAGGGGTTCTGTGCATCCTTATCTTATACTCTTTCCTTTCTTCTTGTTCTCTTTGTAGTCTCTCTGGGTTTTCTGATGCCTGCTATTTCCTCTGAAATTCTCAGCTGGCTGGATACAGCATCCAGAAGTTTCCACGCTGCAGACAAGGCAGCAGACAGAGAAATCACATGCAGTTGATGTCTCAGATCTCACTTTGCTCAATCGGTGAAGGAGTGCTTTTCCCTCTTTATTTCTTTGATGAGCAGGGGAAACTGGCAGCTGCAAACAGTCAGTGATGTAAACTTAATCTTCCAAGGCACACTGATAAACTCCCTGCCTGGCAATGCTGAAGATACAGAAACCACATGCCTGAGACATGACGGCTTGTTCTCAAGACCTGCTGCTGGGGGACCACCACCTTGCAAACCCCCACGGGAAGGCAAAGAAAACAGTAACAGAGCAAAGGGTCTTACCTTGTACAGAGGCTTGGTTTAGATGGGGCATGCTGATGCATTGTCTGCCCTTAGGTAGAAATAGAAAGAAAACCAGAAGACATTTATTACTTCACTGTGTTTGCAGGAAGACCTGCTCTCAGTTTCACAGATGAGCAGGAGTCTGAACCAGAGCTCTCTGTAGTCAATCAACAGCTACTGCTCCTGGCTCCTGTGATGGCTTTAGCATATTTTACTTTGACATATTCTTTGACGTCTTAACTGTCAGCTTGAATAATCCTTGGCTTCCCTCCAAATAAGGGAATAAATCTGCTATCCACTTATTTGGACCATGGTCTGTCTAACTCTTTTTATTCCCTCATGACAGATTTCAGATCAATGGGGGATGAGACATGAATGATCTTGCTGAGAAATGACAATTGTAATATTATTTGAAGCAGAAAACTGGGGATATTCTTTGCCATTATTGTCCCAGGGATTATGGAATATCCTTTGCTCAGGGATATGTTCAAAAAATGGAGGCAGTGACCATATTGGCAAATTAAACATCAGCAAGGTACTGCAACTCATCTAGGCACATCCTTAAAATGCTGACATGATCCTTAGTCTGGCTTGGCCGAGACACTGATAGTGGCCAGTTGACCACAGATCACTCCTAATCAACAGCTGGGATGCAACCACCTTGTTTTGTGGGCTAAGAGATTTATTGGGGAAATGGCTAGGTGGGTTCCATTTGCCTCTCTACTCAATTTCAAACACCAGTCCTGTGATAAGGACCTTGTGACTAGAGTGGGCGTTTGACCACTAACAGTATTTTTATACACGTGCAAAAGGACTGAACAACAGATGCTGAATTAGAAGCATCAAATATTTCCTGTCCACACCACTGCTGGACTCTTACTTAACAGCAGTAAGTGGTGGGAGAGCTGCTCACACACTGCCCTTTCTAATTTAACTGAAAGAAATATGGACTTCCCTGACATGTGAGAGCTTAGTGCCTGGGGCAAAAAAAAAAAAGTGAGTGTCAGAAGGTGGGTGATGATACTGTATTTACACCGAGAGCAGCTCCTCTCTCCAGTGAGCTGGAGAGAAGGAAATGGAGGAGAAGAACTTCTTCTTATTCAATCCGACATCTGCTGTCATGAAAACCGGTCTTCATAACCATGGGAGAACTTGGGAACTAAACTAAAGGACTGAAAAACATCTCCACCTGCTATCAGAAGAAATTATAGGCTATTCCTGCCCCTCTCAGAGTTCAAGACCCAAGAATGTTTTCACATGACACTTGCACCTTTTGTGCTGGCTGCTGGATGCAGTGCTGACGAGCAATTAAAAACAACCTAATCTCTTGTGTACAGCAACAGACATAGACAAAACAATTTCCAAAGTTTAAACAAAAAGTGTGTCATTTGAAATCTCCTAAATACTGACCCAGTGTCTTCCTGATCTGTGTCCATGCAAGCAGAGGCCACATGAATTAAAGAGAGCAGCAGATCCTCAGCATTCCTCATTCTCAACCTACCTCAACACAGATCAGCTGTAGAACTTCTTTAGAGAACCTGCTGCCTCCCCTGATGGTAAAGTTTCCATTGCGGTTTGCAGCTTTAAATCTTAGCCTGAATCTGACCCGTCTTTGTGCCATTTGCAAGTCAGCAACGTCAGCTTGGGCTGCAGAGTGCTGAGGGCAGCAGCCCTGTCTAAAAGATATGGGGCTCAACTTGACGGACTTGTGACCAAGGGATGCAGAGCACACTGTAGCTTCTCTCCCTGTCTCCGGCCAGGCACTCTAGTTCAGCCCACACAAAGTCATATCATGTTCAACATGATATACCCTTTCAGACCACCACCAGCCCTAGCCCCATAGAGAAAATGGCATCCTTTTTGATAGAGTAAAAACCCAGAGTGAGAAAGGCTTGATTGAATGGTTTACCCCATATTAAGAAGCCTGGCATAAAGATCTGTTTTCTGTCCTCTGGACAACATTTCCCAATTGATGACAAAATTTTAGGACAGGGAAGTACTCAAGTTCCTGCTGGCACACACAAATACTGCCTGCATCACTCCAGACACTAAGTTAACCTGTGGAGGATCAAAAAGGACACAAAACTGCAGGCTTACCTTAGGTGGTGCAAAAGGTTTACTTTTGCTTTTGGGGTTGCTTCCAGAGACATGTTTCTCATTGGACATCAACTGATTTTTGCTTCCGAGCAACCCCATCCTGGAAGGAAGACCAGAAATTGCTTTTCAATGAGACTGCTCTTGGGAAAGAGGTGAGCACTAAGGGGCAAAACTATATTCTCATTCATGAAAACAAGCTGGAGAATGCGGGGAAATCAGGCAGTGGAGAGAAGAGTCTAAAATCATTCTACATTCTACAGTCCTACAGTCCTCTTACTACCTTGGAACTTGTGTTTGCGTTACTGCGCAACTCTGGTGTTTCACACTTTGCAGATGAGGCTCAGACAGACACTATAGGTCGCCAGAAAGAAATGGGAATAAATGACTGCTTTGGGTATGTCCCCTCTCCAATGCAGAGATTTCCAGCTGTCATTGAGCAGACTTGCTCCGGAGCTGAGTGATGCCACATTCAGGCACTGCTGGAGGGTCGAATCAGTGGTGCTGGAGAACCTGGGGCATATTGCTGTGCAGGTCATGTGTACCAGCTCTTCAGGAGGGTCACACAGACCCTGGAACAAGTCATACTCATGCTCCTCAGTGCTTTCCCTGGGTCATGTCCCTGCCGTACAGCAAGGGCAGCACGCAGATGTGGTAGCTGTCTACATAGTACCATCCCACTGTTCCTCGTGCTTAAGCAGCACAGATGCAGACTCAGCTTGTCTACGAAGGCATGGGACTCTGCAATACTTCGGAGGACTGCAAGAAGCTTAGGGAGTCAAATGTGGTGTAACTTGCATCCCTCCTGTCTGTAAAGTGTGGGCCTAGGGATTGACTCAGTCATCCACATACAATGCTCTTGTACCTTTTGATGTGCCCTGGGTTCTCATAAGGTGTAGGTCTCCCATACATCCTATACACCCGGGATTATGTTTTCCAACCCCATGTGAGTGTCTCAGACCTCCTGGACACTTCAGGAATCAGTAGACACAAATGAATCAAACCGTCTCCGTGGATGATGCTGAGAGATCTTTTAACTTGCAGCCTAGAGATGCAATTGCAGCTCTGGTCAATAATTCTAACATAATACTGGATTTGGGTAGTCAGGATAGCCAAACCATGGCAAACTCAGCCTGCTCAGCCCCCTGAAAAAGTAGGGAGAAGTTGAAGCCAGCACTACTTAAGTGCTGTTGCCATGAGTATATGAGGTATCTACACCATCCGGCACCAAAGTCTGCACCAGACCCTTCTTTGAACCAGAGGCATTGAAAGGTGTGGGCTACATGTCTGAAGCCTGGGTACTTGTAGCTGAACAAAGACACATTGGCTCCTATTCTTGCCAAATTACCTGAAGGTCTGCAATGAACATGGAGGATCCAGGACTGGAGGTCCAGGGACCAATATGGTTAGTCAGTTTCCCCAACTGTCAGCCTGGCACTGTGTTGTGATAGTCAAACTCCAATAGATGTGTTCAAAAAAGCTTCCATCAAACCAGACTTGTGGGAAAAAATATTCTCTTAAAAGCAACTGTTTTTCTTTCTAGCACATTATCTAATATTTCAAAAACTGGGACTCTGAAATGAGGTTTCTATATATATATATAAAGTGTATTTTTTTTTTTTAAAGTATCTTTTCCCTTCTGTCTTGTGTTCATTTTCACTGGCAAAGTGAGCAAACTGGAAGGAATTGGTGAAATATTTCAGGATTACCCAGTGCACATTCCCCTACCCCCAATGAAAAGGTTTTCAGCATCCAGACTTCTCTGAGCTTTTCGTTAACCTGAGTTTACAGATGGCCCATCCATGTATACCCAGGGCTCAGTAGGAGGGGAAGTTTCCCCCACTGAATCAGCCACAGCATTTCCTGCAGCAAGTTCATATCAATTTGGCAGCCTCCCTTACAGGTTGCAACCAGAGTTTGCTTTGCTTATGTCGTGGTTTAAGCTGTAAATCAGCCACGCAGTTTGTTAACTCACCTCCCCCTCCTAAAAGAGCTGCCTCAGTTTA
>JAOEHY010039812.1:0-15430 GCA_025447955.1 Psilopsiagon aurifrons | reverse complement strand
TCCACTGAGTCCTCTCAATCAGGCGGCCTGTAGCAGATCCCCACAGTGATGTCCCCCATAGTTGTTCTCCCTTTAACTCTGACCCACAAGCTCTTCATGAAGGAAATGGGCATTGGTTTAATATTAACAGGACCAAAAGACTCACTCATTTAGCTTTTAACATTCTTTTCCAAGGAAACTCTTGCAATTCGCAGATCATTAAGTCTTCTCCTCTAGCAATACAGAAGTCTATGCTATTAGAGAGCTTAGGATTGTAGCAAAACATTGTCTAACTCATACAAGACCAATTTTCACTGCAGTACAAAGTGTCCCCTCTTTCCAGTATGCATTTTCAAAGCATTAAAATTATTTCTGCCCAATACTGCTTCTGAGGTATGCTAGCTTTCTAAGCACAGTGAAATACCAAGCTACCTATTTTATCAAAAGAAGTTATATAAAACTCCTACTAAACAGCTCAAGCCAAGGTACAACACTCTTCTGGAAGAGTTATGACTCCTAATCACTAAAGATGTTAACAAGTAAAGTACTAACACATTAAAAAATGCACACACTTGCAGCTTGGAAGACTGTAATGATTTAACACACAAATTGCCTTTTTAGCAAGGTGGAAGAGTTTCTTGTAGGAAATTTTGGAGCAATTTTTCTCCCCAGCAGCACAAATTCATAATTACGGCTCACCCCAAGATTCAAAACATCAACAACTGCTTATACATTCAAAACATCTGCAATTTGTTTGTGCCACACAGCAAGACAAGTGCTATGGGTGGTGTCAATGGACACCAAGTGTACATCTTCAAAGCCGGTGCATCAAGACAGTAGAGGATTATTCTAAGCACAAAGCAAGAACATACTGAATCAAAATGATCTTAAACCAGAAAGCTAGTCTACAATCTCATGTACTTTAAACTGAAATGATTACAGATAATGATGCATCTTTCTGATTTTACAGTTTACTATTAGCTGGAAAATTTACAAACCACTCCAGTGTCTGGAATGGAGGTTAAACTACTTAGGATATGGATCATCCTCATCCAAGCTTATTTATAGAACAGTTTAATACTGTGTTTATGCAATCATCATAGTGTAAGCAGTTTCGCTGGCTACAGACAGAAAAAAAACACATACTTTAAGACATAAAACAGTAACTCACACTTAGAGGCCAAACTCTAACCCTCCAAAGACACAAGCACATGACCTGACCAGTTGAAGTTCTGAAGATCAACTCTATTTGACTTTCAGAAGTCTTGAGAGGAAAAATTTGCCCACACTGCAGATAGATGAAAACTGATGAAATTCTCTGAAATGTAAACAAGTAAAATCAGGCTGGAACACTAACAGCACATAGAATACACCACAGCAAAGGCCAAAACACACACCATTAATGTCCTGTGATGTACCCGCATTAATGCAAGAGAGGTGCTGCAGATTTCATATGCCTTCTGCAAAAAAGAAAAAAAAAAAAACAAACAAACCAAAAAGCTGCTTTACCAGCCTGCAAGAAAAGCAAACTGTTCCACAAAGCTTAGTTCTGATTTTAAAATCGAGTTAAGTTTCTAGTTGGGTTTGCTGAAAGCATCCTGCGATGCCTGCAGAACGCAATCCTAACAACTGAGGTATTTTTCAATTAAATATGGAACTCTTTTTAAACAATAAAAGTAGAAAAGCAACCAAAGAGGAGGAAAAAATCTTCATGGTCACAAGCTTCCATTTTTAGCTAAAATGTAGCCTGGTAAAAGCAATGAAAATTACAGGCCAAGTCATTCACCACACCACAATACTGGTTCAGCGAAGAGTTCTTGTAACAAGCTTTATACACTGTCTTAATCAGCCCTCACAGCCCCGCTTAGATGAGAGCTTGAGGTTCTCAACATCAAGAACTGGGGTTTCTAAAACTAGAGAGAATAAAAAGTACCACAGAATACTCTAAGCTTGGTTCAAGTGGTTAAACCATTATACCAAAGCACCTGGAGGCTGGCCAGCCCTGCACACAGCTGGTGTACTCAGTGTCCCCACATTCCTGCAGTTTTCTGCTCCAAGCAAAGCATCATCACTTCTGGGTAAAGCTTCTCTACTACCGCACTAACTGCTGACAGCCTAATACTCCTTTTTCCTTCAAGATTTCCTTCAACTTTCCTTTTAGTAGTTACACTGAGGTGACAATCCAGCCTAAAAACTTAACTCCAAAATCCACCAGAAAACAAGCCTTCACATGAAGTCTCTTTTGGAGAGTTTCATGAGGTTGAGGAAAGCAGGAAAGAAAAGAAGAAAGGTAGGCACTTCGAAGAGTAGGGAAAGCATTTGGAAGTATTTTACTGTAACATCATTGCAAATCTGAACAACTCTCCAAAATAAAGCAACTTCCTAAATACATTCACTGTAGCCCTCTCTAAAGCCATTAGCTGTATAAACACATTTTTCTTCTTGACCTATGAATTCAATGACAGACTTAAACCCTAAATATTCTGGATGCTAATTCTACCAGCACACCTTCTTAAGGCTGCTTTACACGTACATTGACTAGATGCCAAGGCCAGTATTTGAACTGCAGCAAAAGCATTCTACTTTCTTAAAACATACCATCAATTCATATATAACCTGATATGAAGCCAGGGATAGCTCATCAGACAAGACACCTGCCTACCAAAGGTTTGGCTCATACCTTGGGACGAGGTTTGGCCAGTCTTCATAAGCAGCTGTGTCTGTGCTCCTCCAAGAACTAATTCTAGTTCAGACTTTTCTTGTTTAGTACAGAACTGTATTCCAGAAAGCCTAGTCTTTGCTGTTACCTCCTGCAAGAGCAGCTTTGAAGGACAGACAACGGAAGGATAAAATAGTAATTACAAATTCACAAATCTAAATATGCTCAAGTGAATGGATACAACCTCTTCTCTTCTATTTGATGTTCTCTTTCTGGGAATCATCTGCTGAGTCTATAATTTCCAAGCACATAAGCTTTGAACAAGCAATACCTTACTAACAGGTTTGCAAAGCAGATTATCCTAGTAGGGACAACGCTAGATTGTCCAACTCCTTCAAAAACTGACTGCAAACACTTCTGCAGTCAAAGGTTAGTGTGGCTGGACCGTTTCTGAGGGAGGTACTGGCTGCTTCTTGCACTGAAGAATTGTCAGGTTTCCATCTGAAGCAGTCATTGTGCTCAGGAGACGTTTTTCCATATGTTAGTGTGAATGAAGTATGCACAAAACAAGTATCAGGTTGATAAGTGTTAATGGTCATTATGCAACAGTTACACTAGCAGTTACATTACTTTTTCTACTCTGCTTGATACATTTAAAAGACCGCATTAGAAAAAGAAGTTACTCACAGCTGCATAAAACACAGGAAAATTGATAGCTAAAGAATAAAGATCAGTTCTAGGATCCCTTCAAAGTTCTGGCTGCATTTCTTCATCCAGGCATCTGACCATCTTCTGGTCAGTCAACATGATGTGCCATCGAAGTGCCTTCACCTGTGCAGTGAGGCCAGAAGTTTCAGCTTCAGAAAAAATAAAACAAAAAAACCCTCAAGCTTTTATTTCAGAAAATTCAGGGAAGAAGCCTAATACTAACATATCCAGAAACCTTCCAAGACCTTGCAAAGCCCGAATTCAAGAGAGTTTCGCATTCGAAGTGCCAACTTGGAATTACTGCCTCAGAGAAACACTGCATTTCTGTCTCCTCCAAAAGCATTACAGAATAACTCACAAAAAACCCAACTGCTATGTGCAAATTCCTCAATATGCCAGATGTAAATATGCCACACAGTAAGGCAACCCAGCTTTTACTGAACATCACTAAACTCTAGCTATCGATGCATAGACCATCAGCTTTTGCTGGCATGCCTAAGACTTGAGGGCTTATCTCTCCCCATGTTTAAAAAAAGTATTTAAAAATAAACCTTTTGGACAGTTTGCCACTTTCTCTAAATAGAATACTAATAAGCAGACAACAATGCTTAAGATGATGGTAGGAACACATGCTTGCAATAGACAGCTCTGGAGTAAAGTGGACCCTTTCCTTCTGCCACCAACAGTAAGCAAATTCAAGCTGTTTTCACGGAAGACAGCATCCCTGTGTTGCCAAAATACTCGTATTTCCTGACACTAATCCCATAACCTACATTTTAAAAAATCATAATAGTGCAATATTTAAGCATAAAAATCTGGACTATAACAGGTCACTGCATTAATCCTTTCTAAATGCATTTGCAAGCTATGTGTATTATTTAAAAATAATCTTAATTCTAGGAACAGCAGAGAATTTATGCACAAAATGAAAGAACTGATTATTACAAGTTTAACAGATGCCTAAAGCCAAATACTTAACACCATTTTAAAAAGAGGGGTCTTGGGACATCTCTGAAGTAGTTAAAGAATATTAATAACTGTTGCTACCTTAGTGACAAAAGTAAAAATATTTTCTACCTACATCTTTTCTGCCTTGTTCTTAAAGAAATTCACATTTAAGATCATTCTAACACTTCCTAATAACTGGCAGGCATAGCAAGCTAACTTATTTTAAGAACAAAATTTAATAATACTTATTGTAAGTTTTCAAACCAGTAAGTCAGGAAAACTTAGAACTTCCTTGTGCATAGATTTTTAGCTACATTTATCAGTCAAAGAAATCACTGAATATTGTCACTTCATAAAGTATCCCCTTATCCAAACCCAAACAGTTTTGTTGTCACATACTACTAGATATCTCCCTTCAGACCAAAAAACAAAACCCAGGCAGCACTGAAGTATATATCACTATTAATTAATAAGCACAGAAATGACGAAGCGTTTATTACTAGATGCTTCTATATGCAGAGCCTTACAGTAGGTGAACAGTTGTTTCTCATTTCAACTATCACCTTTCATTGCTTCCTGCAACTCTTTTTATCATGTTCTCTAGTTTTTACTGGTGTTTTCACTTCGTTTGTAAACTCTCCAGAATCTCTGTTTAATTGAACAGGGCAGAGCACATGCACAACAGGGATATCGCAGTCCTACTTCAATAATGTCACTGACACACCATATTTTTCACTATTTAGTATTAATATTATTGCCATGAACAGAGGAGCAGCTACAAAGGTAGGACTATGCACCCAAATATTGCCATACACAAACACCTTCTTTGTAACACACAACTAACTATTCATGAGCTGAATAAACAAAAATGCTAGGTCTTACAGGACAAAAGAAACCCAAACCACTTTGTACTTTAACTGCAAGAGACAAATCAAAAAGGTTTTAATTACCTTGTCTAGGAAATATATTTTTTTCTTGTATAAGCCCTTTAGCATCAAGAACACTCAAGACCTTTACTTAAGAGGAAAAAAAGCCACACACAGCAGGAGCTCTCTAGAAAGCTGACAATAGTGAGAACAGATTCATAGTTTGGGTTTAAAAGTGTTAAGGAAGCAAAAGAAGGGGAGGAAAGAATAAAAAACAAAACCCAAGGGTAAAACTATAGCACAAATCAGATATGGGAAGGCTGCCTGGTGTGAAGCATTATCAGCAGGGTGTTTGCAGAGAGGCTGAACAAAGTAATGGCAAAATAATCTAAAAACCACCCAGAAACAAGAAATTCATCATTTCTTCTCTAGGGGACCTAAAGCAGTGGTGCCACAGTACCAGTTCATTATCTTATCAGAAAATGTGTAATCTCTCATTTAAATCAGCTGAATCTCTGCATAACAGGCTTAGGGCAGTTCAGAATGCAGGCTACACACAGTACATTGTCTCCTAGAAGCTAGAAGTGGAAGCATGCTGTTGTAGAAGCAGTTTGCACACCACTGCAGTGTGACAATCAGTGTCAGAATCATAGAACAGCAGATGAAGACACATTATACACCTAAATACGTGTGTACTTGCCCTTTTTTTTTTTTTAAGTAAAAGTCTGCATTAGAAACACACTTGCTCATGTAACAAACAAGTATGTAATCCACAGTTTAAGAAGAGGCAATCCCATTATGAAAATTACAATCCCATTATGAAAAATAATTCTTGCCAATTCTCATCAAGTTGCCAAAAGACTATTTAATTAAAAGCCACTTTCAGATATACCAGATTTCCAGTAGGTCTTCAGGTCATTTTCTGTGATTTTAATATACTCAAGAAGTCCTCCCAAAGACTGATGTGTTTCTCTATCACATGATGATGTTCTGCTCAAGCTCTCCCCAAATATTTCACAGTAGGTGCTGAGAACACAGCTTGGCTGGATCATGCTTTCACAAGCAAATGAATAGCTGTATGAAAAACCTGGCACAGAGGCTGGTGACCACACACCACCTCCTGCTATCAAAATCCCAGAGATTACAATAAAATCCATCAGATGGATCAATTGCCACTATCTGGGGATTAAAGCGTAAAGAGAAGAACAAGTATTTTCCAAAAGCCTGAATGATATTTCTCTCAGACCTGCTTGCCAACACATCTGTATTGGCATGATTTTTTCAACCCTGTTAAAAATAATTTATTGCTTCAGATATTACCATAACAGTGACATCAGTAGGTACATTAAAATATTCACCACAATATTTATTACATTAGAGGAGGAAATGGTCTACATTATCACTTATTTACAATACAAAAAAAAAAAAAACAGAAACAAAAATACCAAAATTAGGTATGAAAAATACTAGTAGAAATCAGTAAGACTGTGTACATGCATAAGCACAGAAAATTAATAGAAAATGCTATTATTGTATTTTGTATTTCCACAAATTTCAGCTCAACTATTTTATCAACAGAAGCTGAATCATCCATTTAATGCTACATATGCCAGCCAGTAAAGAGTCAACTGAGTCAAAGGAGAATCAGCTGCTTCCCACTTACACCCTTTAAAAAAAAAATTGAGCTTTCAGAATGTTACACTTAGCAATACTTTTTACATCCTTAAAAGTCAAATAATTAAAATTCGAAGAAGTAGCCAAGCAAGTCAACATACTTTTCTTCGAGCCAAGGGAGACAGTTACTGATACAACTTACCACATATATAACGCGGTCTTTCCTGGACAGTTTTGGTTCTGAAAAAAGCATCCCCCTCATCCATGCATGTAGGCAGACTTCAAATGAAAATTTTCAGATGCTGACATGTCTCACTGCACTAAGGTCCTCAAAATATGGACAAAAACCACATTGTTTCCAGAGCAGCAAGATAATTTATATTCTATCAAATCTGAACTGTGCTTTACTATGCAGATTGAGAGTCCAACAGAAGCAACAAAGGTACCCCATCTCAGGGACAGGCTGGACAAGACTCGATTGTTAACTACCTCCTGACTACAACTACTATCACAACCTGCCCCAACAAAAAAGCAGTAGTTAAGACATTTGAACAAACCATCTGCTGTCTTTGTGCCTCTGCTACACAAACTACACAAAACAGCCTTGGAGATAATCTACAAGAAAAATATTAATTCTTTACAGCAGTGCTGAAGATCTTAGCCAAGCTCCAGCTAACTATTTCATTGAAATAAAAATGTAAGTGTCCAAACAGCATGCTGATCTTCTGTAAGAGATTAACAAAGATTCACAGTTAAAAAATTACACTATACCATGAAGTAACTGCTTTCCAGCAGCAGCCTGAAGATGAAAAGTATTTCAGTGGACCACCTTAAAAATCAACAAAACGTGCATATAGCAGAAAGAATACTCAGAAGAGATTAAAGTATGGCATAACTTCTCTTTTTACTTCAAACAGACCGAGCAACACATTGTTCTCTAGCCCTGCAATCAACGTAATCCATCTTTAATCAATGTGCAAGCAGTTCCAGTATTTTTGATAGCAATGATTTATCCACCTCCAGTAGCTCATTAACTTTTCCCAGCAATTGCTCTATTTTGATGTGTACCTTTGATACAAAATAAGACACAGAAGAACAGGAACAAGTAAAGCAAGACTGCCGGGCAGAAAGTAGAGTAACATAGGAGACCTTGAAGCCATTAGACTCAGAAGTAGTGTTTGGAACAGACAATGCAACAATGCTTAATGCTGATACAAAAAGTACAGCCCAGGGACAGAATCACAAGAAAGCAAATACTTGCTTTCAACCTTTGATGTTCTTTTTTTCTATAATACAGCATTAACTCTCTTGAAATGTCTGGCATTAGTCTTTAAGTAGCAGTTGTATTCCTCTAGATAGTAAGCATGTGGTTAGATGATGGAAATACAGAGGAAAATATGAAGAAAACAAGTACTATTAGAGATAGGAGCCAGGGTGGGAATTAAGAAAGGGAAAACCCAAAACATCAGAAGACAGAAAATACACTAGCTGTAGTACACAATATACCAACTCAGTCCCTTTGAAAACCAAAGGGGAAAGAGCTTTAAAGACTGGTCACTTCCACCTTATTCAGAATATTAAGGACTGTGACTTGGGGAAAACACAGTTGTTTCTAACTCCAGCTTCCACCTCAGCTTGCTTTTCCAAGTTCCTTCATGTTCTGTAAAAGCAGAGCTGCTCATTAACCAGAAGCTGAACTATCACTGTTTTGCAGCACAGCACATGGCAATAAACTATTAGTCCATCTTGATTTCCTTAATACGCAAAGTCATGAATTGGCAAGGCAGATGCTTACAAGATGCCTGTGCCACCTTTCCTGATGGGAAACAGCAATAACCGGCTTCCCCAGAGTGAACCGTTTTGAATTTAGTTCACAACAGCAAGGATAAGGGACAAAAAAATTACTACAGGGTAAATTAGACTGAGAAACCAAAACCAAATTAATTAGCTAGGTGATACAGCTTAACATACCATCTTACCCCAAGAAAATCTGTCCAAATCCTTTATATTTGATCCCCATAGTAGCAGAGTGGATTTCCCAATGCCTGATTTAGTATGAGTTCCATCTTTTAGTATGAGTTAAAGGGAAGAGAGAAGAGTCAGGCTAGAGGCAAACATGAAGATGACTGGGCATGTTCTCATGTCTAAGGACTTGCCCAAGGTTTCCAAAATGTCCCAAAGAGCTTTATTCTATCTTCAAATTTTCCAAGTTTATAGTGGTTTTAAGATTTTTTCCCCCTTTTCTTCAAGATGCTTGACTCCATTTGATTAGGATACAGTTTTCTAATTTCAAAACCACTGCATAACTTAACTTGAATATCCTGAATTTTTAAGTACATCAAATTCAAGCCTAATGAGAGACCTTGAATAATCAGATACCTAAATACTTACACCTGTGGAGTAGTCTGCCTAAATATTAAAGCCCAAAACATAGGTTCTGCACAAGTTCTGCTTCCCTCTTTATCAGCAATGAAGCTTTTTCCAGAACAAAGCATTCCCTGAAATGCTGAACTTCATGTATTGTCTACAGGCACAAGAATAAATGAAGTAAACTTAAGTAATCAATTTGACTTCAATGCCTGAAGTTTCTATATTTGACTTTTCATACATGAAAAAACACTTCCCCAATTTCTCAAGCATCTATTAAAGACACACAACTTTGTCAAGATTTTAAAGATTTTAAAATTTTAACTGTTCCTGCCCAGAACTATTTAATTTTCTTTAAGTATTATACAGCCTTTTAACCAAAGTACTGTATCTTAACTTTAACAGTTAAGTTTTCAGGCACTAGCCAGATAGTATCTGACAACTTGTAGTGAAATCCAGGACGTAGTAACCTGAAGCACAGTTAAACTGCCATAAGCATCAAGCAAACCATTCCTGATCTTTGTACCTTTGTACCACACCTTTGTTAAACAGACAGCAGTGTACCTTCAGCATTTTACCACTTCACAAAGATTTTGCAACAGGAATATCAACTATATGTTCCAACAAAGAGAACTCTTTAATGAGCACAGTATAATCCTATTTTCAGTACCAAAGGTTTCAGCAGACTGTCACATCCACTTTATTTTTCTAGACAAACAGAAAAAATAACCTAACAAATGCATTTGGAGGAAGGTGTGGTAATCTGAGGAAAAAGACTTTGAGGAACTAAACAGGAAAAGGCCAAGAGGACCATAAATGGAATTCTACTCAACATCCTGAAGCATGTACAGGCCTGCTTTGTTGAGCACTGTTATTACATTTATTGGAAAAAAAAAAAACCATATACTAAGTTTATAACTTACAGTATTTTATACACTGAAACATAAGGTTGGTTTTTTTTTCTATTTATTTTAAGATTCAAGCATTGTGATGTTTGACACACTGAACCACTTGCTGTTAACCAAGATACATCAGCTCAACAATTCTAATAAACTCAAATGGAACAGGACTCTACATATATGGCAAAAAAACAGACTTGCTGCACTAGCTTTTACCACAGAGATCTTAGAAAATATTAGTACTACACACATATTAAAATAAGAAATAAGACTGGGGCCTTCTGGTCAATGCTGTTTATGCCATGAACAATCCTGCCTGGCCTCACAAGTTTCACTGCTGAAGATAACTTTTAAGATCTCTGCATCGACAAAAAGGCATGCTCATACCATCTTCTGCATGCTTTATAGCCTTGACCCACCTGCTATCCCTCAATTGTTTTGGTAAATCCCTCAATTACTACAAAAGTCCAAACAGTTGGGCTGACTACAAAGTGCTCTGATTTTAAACCAGAATATACCAGGATGGTTCAATTTCTCTAATTACAAAAGAAAGCCACATTCCACACCATTACAAAAGGACAATACCACTTCAGGCAGCAGCTTGCAAGACACATCTGGACAGATACAAACATACTGTATAATCTCCAAAAACATTTCTAAACTCAACAGCCTGCTCAGTAACCCTCAGCAAAAGAAGCCTCTTAAGAACACCTTGTGTTATCATGGATGTCCCACTAAGAAAGTCCTTACAGTAAGGCACACACCATTAATACCAGGCACATACACTTCAGTTTCCATAGAAGTCAAACTGCAATTTTGTAGTGCATAATTAAAAATTCTTCTGCCAGAGCAGCGCTGGAAATTTGTTTCAACATTTCATAAAAACACACCAAAACAAAAACCCTTCAGCTTCTCAATTTATGCGTTTGCAAATAATTTTAGATGACATCTATTTATTTTCAGATTTCAATAAATCCTAAAATGTCAGGATGAACACAAAGCACATGTTATTGAACAGACATTTAAAATGGTTCCCTAAATCTAGCCCAAGATAGGCAAAAAGGCCAGAAACGCAGTAAGAAAATAAAGATGTATAGAATTAACAGCTCACCTGCAGTAGTTAAGCAGAAACTCTTTCTTTCTTACAAAGAAAGAAAACAACTGGCACCAAGCTGTGCAATTGAGCCTACTGTAGCAGAAGAAACAACAAGCAGTAAGGCACAGACTTCCTTTCAGTGATGACAACTTTATAGGAGCTTGTCTTTCTGAAAGTCATATAGAAAGTCTTGCAAAATTTCTTACTTAGAGCCCCCATAGTCAATACAGTTAGATTTTGTAATAAATATGAGCAAAATCGTCACTGATACCTGAACTGGTAAAATATTCACAACTACTGTGATAGACAGCATGCAGGAGTTTCCAGAAGTATTTTGGGTTTAGTGGCTTTTCTTCTCATCTCTTTGCTGGGGTGGGGGGAGGGGAGAGAAAGAGCTGAAAATAGTCACAAAAATCTTTACATAGTTTTTAATATAGGACTGCACTACATAAAGCTACAAAAGTCATCTAATCAATCTAACTGCAGATAATATCTTTTTTGAAAGCACTGGCAAGCATTACTGCAGTTCTCAAGAAGACATCAAAAATATTCTCATCTGAGAAAAACATGATAAACATAACTGGAAAGAAATTTTAGGCAAACCTCCCTCAAACCACTGTAGGAACACAGAAAATATTTAGCTACAAGTCAATTAATCCTAATAACATATAGAAGGTATTTCTTCTCCACACGTAAAACCCTTCAAAATCGTAGAGATCTGACAATCAAAGAAAATCAATTTGATAAACAAAAATAGATATTTTAATGAAGCAACTGAAGTATTGTCTTTATAACTGCTTTCTCAAACACTTGTTCCTGTGTCCCATCATTCCCCCACATCCCCGGTGAACTAAAATATCAATAACCAGGTCAACACATAACATTTTGGATGGGATCTTTATTTTCTACCACCTTAAAATTTTGATAACCAAACAACTGAGTGTTCAGGCTACTAGTGAAAATCCTAGACAGAATTTAAAGTTAGGATTTCCAAGACTTCCCACAAATTACACTCCCATGATGTCCTCCAAATTTTACTTTCTTTTTTTCCTTACACAAACTACCATGTAGACATCTAATTACAGCATCCCCAGTAACACCAAGTGTAAGATATATATAGCAAGCATCACGCTCCAGATGGCATGCATGAATACTGTCATGTCATTGCTGTAGCCGGGCTCAAGAAAGACTCCTGGATGTCTGAAGATACCGGGCAACACAAACACGTAACTAGTACACCCAAGGTTCCAAGCACAGTCTTCCAGACAAGCAGAAATATTGCATTATATTAAAAAAAAATCAACACATTTCATACCACTCTAATAAATGCAATGGACGCTAGTATTTAATGCTTAAAATACTGATTGTAAAGAACATTTTAGAGGTCAGCAATTTTTTCAATAAATAAAATTAAATTTAAAAAAAAGGGGGCAAAAAACAAAGGCCAAGAACATCTGATCTTTATGTTCCCAAACCCACTTTCAAATGTGCATTTTTATTCAAAGGCTAACCATCTCCTTACTTTCCACTGAAAAGCTTTTTAGTAGTGCTTTAATAAAAACACATTATTCTACTTCAACACCTATTTTGAAGTGTCCACACTCCTGCACTAGGAAGCCTTCCACAGTAATTTACACTGATTATTTTGGCATCTAAAGTAAAGACAGTGTTCATAGCCAGCTCAAAGCTTTTAAAAACCTCTTAACATTCTGCTGAACTACCAATTAGCTCAAGTATCTATGGATTCTGCCTACGTTTCTGTTTGGTAAAAAACAAATCCATGCACAGAAAATCCCCAGTATACTAGTCACCTGTGAAGAAATAATACATTGAGATACTACATTAAATAGAAACTAAGGGGCTTGGGTTGTTTTTGGTTTTTACCATGACCATGGCTAATACTAATTCTAATTCTAATGTTCCCAGTGGGTAGAAAAAAAAGAAAGAAAAAATAAAAAAAGAAGGAAAAATCCCCAACACATTTGGAATAGAATATGTATTCTTTTCATTTTGAGTCCACATTTGGAGCAGTCAAGAGCCTCCCTTAAAAATTCCACTTTATTTCCAGTCACGTGCTTAGGAAACATATCATCAAAACAAGCTAGTTTCTTTCAAGGTTACAGATTCCCCCTCTCCCCCCAAATAAAGACTAAAACAAAAAATACTTCGAATACTGGCATGAACATAGGCATCACAGCCTTCAGAGACAACTCACCTAAGCATAATTTAACAACTTAAATGCATGATTTGTCATTTCAACTTGCTAGTAACAAATTAGCACTAAATGCCATTCTTGAAACAATACGGTATGCCATATGGTTAGAACTGGATATTAAAATTGAGGATATCAATTACCAATCCACTAATGCTGAGAGCCAAAATCCATGGACAGTAAGAATTTAATCCAATTCAGTGACTTGAACATGAGCTTGACATACAGAAGACAAATCTACTGCTGGTTTCACAGATGGCAAGCCACCACAATTTTTTATTGCAATAACTACAAAACCAGCTGAATTTAATATTTCCTTCACATTCCTAGGTACAGCATTAGGCAACCTAAGAACCTGCAAAAGCCACACCAGTTTCACATGAATTGACATGGTTTCATACTGACTGAAAAATCCTAACTAAGTAACTATTCGAGAAGAAACAGTTATAGTTGTTTTCCACATGACCAAATCCAAGCCCCCAAAGCACCAGGAAGTTATTACACACTGTAGCCAGCAAGGTCTTGCTTAAGACCTACAAAGTCCAAACAGTCCAATAAACACCAAACAGGTATTTCCCCTATAATTTTAAAAGGTACCTGAAAGTAATTCCTTTAATTGAAGAACTTTCTTATTCTAAGTCCACTAGTTTAACTGTTCTAGATTTAAAATTTTTAAAAGCTGTAAAGTGTTTATTCTTGAATTATATTAAGAATAATGCTACACAGAAATCTACATACTTCCTATTTATACAAAACTTTACTGATTACTTACACAAAAAGAATTCTCATTAAGTCCAAATACAACATTTTCAGATGCGCATGAGATATTGATGGCCTGCTAATATTTACTGTGGAATTCTACCTTTATATGTTGCTGAAGATTTCATGGTAGGATGCTTGCTATGCACTGACTTTGCATTTATCCTTGTTTAGTCCTTGCAGCTCCTATTTATGTTACTGAATAAGGAGCTCCTCTTCACCATGCTCCTTTCTGATCCTGTGCTGACAGGCCAAAGCAGTATTACCAAAAAACCTGTACAACTAGTTTCAAGATTAGCAGCTTATTAAAAGTACCATTAAGTGGAACTAATAGTTTATTGGACAAGTATTCTTGATTAGAAGATTGTTCTTGACATAAGTGAAGTAAAATGCATTCAGCTAAATTCAGCTTTAAAAAAAAAATACAAAACCCAACACAAGCAAATCGTCTGTTCTGGAATCCCACTTCCTTCTATATGAACTACGGCTGGGCCATTACTATAAACTAACAAGCAGCTGATTACACATTAAGTCACATATAAACAGTACTTAAAAAGTTGGTATTACCAAAGGTTTGGAGGCCATCCTTATACAGGAGACGTAACAAGCATTTCTTATTTTTCTGGCTGGCAAAGGTATTACTTTAATCCTCAGTCTAGTCCATCAAGTATTAACCAGGCTATTGTATTTAGGCTACCAAAGTTAAGAAGTCTGGAGTAACAGTGAAATGTCATAAAAGTTACAAACTGAAGGTACATTTTTCTTGAGATACTAAAAAACACAAATAAAAGGTTTTAGACATTTGTAACATTTTAAAACACAGTACTTCATAGACACAAAACTGGTTTGATATCCCCAAAACCTCACTCTTTCTTTCCCATGAAAAGAACAATTACCTAGAATATGACAATAATTCCAGGTAAAAGCAGTTTTAAAAGCCTCCACGAATTATTAACATTCTGAAGCACATGGGAGACATCTGTATTACAGAAAGAAAGTTATCTGCAGAGGCTCTGAGGGTTACCTGGCTATAGAGAACCAGCAACACCACACAGCCCCAGTAGAGTTCTTGTATGCCTGCATTCTAGGTTCAAAATAGTTTTTAAGCAAGAGGCTTAACAAAACCCAAGAACATTTTGATGGTATTAAGAGGCACTGCAAGGTAAAAGAGAAAATCATGCCACTGCTTTATCCAGTAAGAGCCTATATGAACATTTCAATAAAAGTATTTACTTTTCCCACCTGTCTCCTATCTGGAGCAGCTCACAAAAATTAATTTAAAAAAAAAAAAAAACACACAAAAAACCCCCCACAGATTTCTTG
>JAOEHY010039811.1:23861-43704 GCA_025447955.1 Psilopsiagon aurifrons | reverse complement strand
CATGAAAACCCTCCACCGACCGCAGCAGCGCGCCCACCCTCGGCACCGGCGCTCAAACACCTGCACAGCGCCCCAAACACAGATGTCCCGGGCAGCCGGCGCTTCCCGAAGGTACATGAAATACCCCACACGCAGACTGTTAGCGCCAGCGGCAAGTGTATTTGAACGGGGGCTCCCCTTCCTGTAGTGGCCCGGAAGACGGTCTCTTTCTAGTAGACAAGCCCATGCAAAGACACCCTGTGCCGGCGTCCCGTCATAATCCATATATACATATATATATATATACACATATATGCGCCCACTGCGCACTCCAGCCTCGCTTGGTTTTCTTCACACACACAGTATTACAGTCTTTACCAAGTGATTACCCCCCACCGCAGCACATGCATTCATTCCCCTTCTCATGCTCTACCAGCGTGAACCCACATCACACCACCAGCCCCCAAGTCCCATCCCACCTCCCTTCCCAGCCAGGAATTTCCCACAGATGTCCTTCCTTTGGCAGGTAAAAGCAGCCTATCCATTATTCACTGAAATTATAATTTCCTAAATGTTGTTTGAGTTTTCAGGGTGCAAGCCAAAGCATGCAGGATTCTTTTCCACTTCTCCCTCCCATTCCCATTTTGCTGTCTTTTGTCTTTTGTTTTGTTCTGTGAGAAATACCAAGCTATTTCTAGTTGTAAGGGTGGTTTATACACATTAATAAATCTCCAGAATGAAACTTTCCCTCAGTCTTTGGCTTTGTTTCCTTAATGGTAGCTATAAATTACCACTTTCCTTTCTCACTGGAGCATCAGGCTTCATTGCATTTGAAATGATCAAAGTTATTCTCTTTTAAAACCCAGTGAAAAACAGCCTATTGTACCTCCTGGATGGTTTCAGTCTTAGTCAAGCTCATCTAAAAACGCAGAAAGCTGCTCATTAAACACTCCAAGGATTCTCCAGCCCCGCACCATACCCCAACCTCCCCTTACCAACAGAAAGTAGTAAATGAATGCTTTCCCAACAGTTTCTGTGATCTCATGAATAAACAATCATACCTACAATTGGAATTCACACATCCACACACCTCTCACAAGAAAGTAGCAGTCATGGTGTCTCTGCAAACATCTTCCAGATGCACAGAGGAGCCATCTCCCACTGAGGCACGCAGCTACAAGCTACCTTACGGAAAAGCTGTTGGTATGTGTGGCACTTTCCAGTTGAGATTCCTCAATGAACTAGATTAATATTAATTCATTTAAAATCAATCACAAGATTTGACACAAACCATAAAATCTACATTTGAAGAGTGTAGCAGAAAAACACAGGAGGAGACACTGCAGAGCCATATATCCAAACAACTGAAGATTTCTGAGACACCATAAAAGCAAAGCATCTTTCTTACTTCTGTAAACTAAAATATAAAGGGACACATAAATATTTGGGAATGCCTGAGTCAGAACAAAAGATCTCAACACAGCTTGGAAAACAAACAGAACAATATAAAACTTATCTTAGTTAATGAAACCATCTTCTACATAAATCTCAAAGTGCTTTGGGAAGGATCCTAGCTATTATTTCACATATAACACTCATTTGTTTATGATGAACTGCCATTAAAATCTCTCTGTAAAGTCACAAACAGACAGAAGCTCAGATCAAACCCAGATGTTTTTCTGTAGCCTTCTCAACTATTTCTATTCAAGTACAGAGTCAAAGTGACAGATGACTGCACCGGGTACTAAGATCTTTACTGGGAGAGAGAAATGAGAAGAATTTGTAAGACTCAACTTCAGCAATAAGTATGATGAAAGAAAACCAAACATCCCAGAACAGTTCAACTGCGGAAGAGACCCACACATGGAACTGTTTGTTTGGGTTTTTTTTCCAGCAATTAAAATGAAATCACAATGTTTTAGGGATGAAAACACTGCAAATATCTGCCAAATATGGCAAACATCTGCAAGAAGTGTATACAAGCAGGATTTTCATACATTATACATACCAATTCTAAAACCAATAGCAAAGTTTTCATTCATCTAGATACTACACAGCACTTCAGCCTTGAACCAAATTTTCTCAGTTGTGTGGACCAGAGTCCCATTCAGTTACATGTCACAGATGCTTTGCAGGGAGCAAGGTCTGGCTGGTCCATGTTTGGAAAAAGGCGTCACTTCAGAAAACTTGCCTGCTTTTTCCGATAGTACCTGCGTGTGTGTGCTGCTCTACTGTGCTGCAAAACATAGAACTTCTTTGCATTAACACAGTTGGGATCATCTGGCCTGCCAGGAGCAAAACACTATGAACATTGCTGCTCCAAAGTAACACTTTCATACAGATAGGACCCCTCACCTCCCCAGCCTTCCACTTGAAGTTGCCTCACACTGAGAGATCAAGACTAAGCTGCTACAGAGCAGTGGGATGTAAAAACTGCTCCAGAAATTCTACACCTGAGTAGAGCTGAATACTTTTGTCTGAAAATCTGGGATAAAAGCAGCTTTATGCTTTACAACCCTTGTTAAATTTTATTATTTAATGATAAGCAAACTTTATTTGAAGACATCTAGATTGCCATTTCATTTGTACTTTAATGCAGTGAGAAGTAGTGCATCTGATGTGCTGAGGAACAGTGCCTTATATTGACCCAAAATTTAACACAACTGAGCAAGCATAATGAGTGCTTGTGACAGAAGCTGAAAACAATTGGAGGTGAGGAGGAGAGATGCCAGAACAGAAAAGGGAAAGGGGTAAACAGACAAGTCAGGAAATACCTTCAAATATTTAATTATTCCGAAGTTTTTTCCCACACAATGTCTCAGAGCTGTAATTTTAAGTCTTTCTCACCCCTGTAGGTAGGATGGGCTTTGAACAATCGTCCTTTGAAATGAATCACTCAAACTTTTGGATTTACTTTCCCTTGTATCCAAGGGTTTTCCAAGCTACCAAATAGGCTATTGAGTTCTACGTAAAATAACACATTTCAGTATTCAGCATTCAGTTTCACAATGTAAAAGTAACTTTCCCTGGGAGCAGGACCTGCACATAGCTTAAATCTCACAGAGGTAATCTGGGGTTCTCCTAGTCACAAGGAGTTTAAAAGACCCTCTCACGTAATTTGTATTCCTTGTGTAAGCATTTTTATGCCACTGATAGAAAAACTTCCCTGAAACAAACATCAGATCCACCAGATCCATCAGATCCACCAGATTTTAAACATTGTAGGATCTGCATCTTAAAATGCCACTGCCACTGAAATGAAGAACAGTTCCCATTTACTGCAGGACCAAATACAGTTTGTTCTACTAATGAATCTTCAGGTTAACAAGGAAAAAGGAGATTTTTTTGCCATGGGAAATGACTTTCAGACAAAGATCTGCTTGGCACAGCTCTTTGACATTGGTATTTGTTTGTGACAACATTCCAAGTCATCACTACAACAAACAATAACATTTCTAAACATGTTTGGACCAGTTAGTGAACTATCATTGCTTAACACTCAAACTCTCTATCAGATGTTAATAAACACCACTTTCTATAAAGCCACCTCAGACAGACATTTGGAAGTGCTATGAACTCAGCAGTTTCACGACACACTGCTCACCAACACCCCTGTCCTTTTTGATCCTTCCCCTTGCAGGAAGCCTGAAAGATTCAAGGCCACCTGTGATGAAGTGACTGTTTTTGAAGCTGTGCTTTACGTAAGAACTGCATCCAGCGCCTTCTCCATGTCCATCTCCGTAGTGCCCTGCAGAGGAATTAAAAGCAGCAGGTCTAATAAGCCTAGGGAATTGAGATGGTCTCAGTTTCCAAGAGGCAGGTTTGGCATCTTGCGCAAGCGCAGCACACCTGGCAGCAGGGACCAATTGCAGACCCCCAAATCCGTCCAGGGCTCAGGCCACCAGCATCACGTCATCAGAGTATGGAGCAGGCTGTGTTCACCCTCTCAACATCTCCAGTGAGCCCACAGTATGACACCATCAGTTGCAGTGCAGAATCACTGCCAGCTCAGGAAAGGTGATCTTAATACCTTTTATTTTTATTAAAAGTCTCCACCATAGACTAGGGGGGGTGTGTGGAGAAACAGACACCTTCAAATAACGATGAAACTCCTTCTCTTCTGTGTTTTCCCTAATAGTATAAAACATCCAGTGATGATCTCGCAGTTTGACACAGAGTAAACAGCAGCAGACATGCGTGTGTGTACTCACAGACACTTTCCAAGACCTGTAATTGTCCCTCTGCCTTCCTGTTCTCCTGATTACTGAGTAGGCATCTCTTCCACTGGTAGCAGTCTGACTGACAGCAATTGCTTGCGACACTGGTGCTGGGTGCAAGGCAGGCATTCAGTTGAACATACCAGATACAAAACCATACAAAAAGCATCTCCTGAAATTATACACTAGAACATCATCTGTACTTTCAGTCAGGCAAAGAAGAAAAGATGATTAGCCAAATTATAATAAAAGGCTTTTGAAAATAGCACATTAATGCTATTTTTTCATGTTAGAAGACAAATTTTATTTCAATTCAGCAAATGAGTTACACCTGTAAAACTGCTTCATATATCCAATTCACATTTAATGTCCAAAGGATTGAAATGTCACAGGAAAAATGAAAATAGTACCTGGTTTTGTCATCATAATGTAGACTTCAACACCCACCCTCAAAAAAAACCTAGTCAGACATTTCCCCACGTATAAAATATATAGTTTATAAGGTACTGATGCTTCATCTTGGTCTAACAGCCAATCTCTAGGTATAAAATAAAGAACTACAAAGATGTGATGTACATGTACAATATCTTCAAGTATTTTCAAGTATCCTATAGTATCTTGCACTACAGAGAAAAACCATTTGACAATATACAGAAATGTTAACTCTGAATAGTTTCACTGCAGAAATCTAAACATATTCAAGAATTCAAAACACAAAAAATATGGATCATCCAGCTAGCAGCTCCCATTCGAACAATTTGAAAACCACACTTCATAATGGAAAAAGTTGTGGAACAGTCTTCAGTTCATTAATATGTCTTCAGCTACAGAATGTCAGATGTTTAAGTCTATGGTGGGTAAAAGCCTTTTCTTTTTGTATAAACTTACAGTATTTCATTACACTTAAACCAAGTCTTCATTAAGTTGATTTTCTTTCTATATAAAGTATTATTGTATCAACTCTGGCAGCATTAACCAAAGAAGCATAAATAATCAGTAGCCTATAGCTCAGTTTCTTCTCCTCAAATCAGGTATCAGCCTGTGGCTAATTTAGCACTACGTATTTACTGTATTATGAACTACATTTTTTTATCATTATATTTCTCTCTACAGAATGCAAGTGTGCTGTTAAAAAAACCCCAAACCATATACATTTTCCCATTAACTGTTACCAAAAAAACTCCAAACAACAAAATAGCATAACCACATAAATCTGCATCTACCAGACCTGTCCCCTTCTTTTAGAAAAGTAAATGGGGGGGAAAAAGTTACAACTGCTTTATTCTATAGCTCATTTCTGAACAAAAAGATGCAAAGCAAGTTTTAAAAAGGGAGACGTGTTTTACAAAGCTCTAGTTAAAGAGTAAAGATGTTGGCTGTACCATTTGTTCTTAACAGTCATCCATCCATGGAAGGATGAAGTGTGGGATCCTAACATGATTCTGTGGGACTGATGCTAGCTGCATCAATGAAAGAAGTAGGTCAGTTTGTGGTAAACACTGAAGAGTGGTAGGGATTATGGCTACTACTACAGACTGAACTGTTCTCAGATATGCCAGTAAATTTCCTCCCAGAACCCTAGCATGGGCTACCATGCAGCTATATTAAATATCTTAGTCTTCCCTGCAGTCCCCGCATCCAACAAAACCAACATTTTTCCTGCTGCATTTCAGAACTCTCTACTGGTCCTTCAGTGGTGAAAATCCTCACAGACTTGAAAGACCATAGCAAAAAGTGCTCTGAATTCTAACAGGATTAAGCATAGACCTCCTATGAGAGAAGGAAGAAGGGTCTGTCATAAAGCGGTCTTTTCTGTGAAAATAAAGTAACTGAGGAGCTAGGAAGATGACCTCTGCATCATCTTTTTGCATCTAGCTAGCACACAGTGTGCCGTCACTGCTGAACAGCTTCATCCTCATGTGTTAGCCAACGAACCCACCACCTGGGAATCAGCAAACCACATACTATGTCCATCTCAAGTATTGCAAACTGTCATAATGAAGCCAAGAACCACACCAAAGCAAGCCATTAAACCAACTGTATCACACCACACTAGGTGAACATGTGCAAAGAAAAGAAAAACAAAACAAAACCAACACCTTAATTCAGGAATTCAGGGTTAACTACCCTCTGCTAGAGAAAATGAATCCATATGTCATACTACGGTAGATTTGGTTTTAACAGGATCAACCAATCTGTTAAGGTCAAAATTAATCCAGTCCTCCTTTCTTACTTAGGCATATTCCCTGTGAAATACATAGGCCTAGTAAGGTTGTTTTAAATATAGCTGGAAGCACTGTAATTTTTAATACATAAAAGCGCTATTTGGGGCAGGCGTACAAAGATTATCCCCACATATTAAGTCAAATACATGAAATTCTTAGAATAAAGGACATTTGGTTTATTTTTGCCCTTCCAAAGCTGGAAAATCCCCCAGAACCTTAACTTGCACACACAAAATACTTCTGTGAAATAATGCTGTAAGCTCCAGACTGTGGAAGAATTCATGCCCACCCAGCACGAGGAGTGACTCAGACATTGCCTTTGTATCTTCCCAGTGCTACTTTGAAATCAAAAAAGGAATCTTGCTCTGGTAAGTAGTGACAAAGGAACTTCTTAGTTTAATAATGAAATAAATAAGACAAAAGTAAAAATAGTCAAAAATTTAATACATGTGCTATACTTATAAATTATGGAAATAAAACTATCACAAGATGTGACTATGATGTAGGTAAAGAAAAGGTGCTACAACATTGTATGAGCTAAAACACTTGTATTCTGCTTCTCAAAACAGAGACAATACTGATATAAGTTTATACAGTGGAGACCTCTTAAACACATAGCCCTGAATTTCTGTACAGTATTTTGCGATGCTGATAAATCAGGCTGTTCATAAGTCACATATTCATTTCAAAGAGATTTTTATCAGAGGATCCAAATGAACAGAAATGCCTTTAGGCATTTGCCAAGTTCCAGATCTCCAATAAATTAAGCTTTCAGAATGTTTGTGTTTTATTATAAAAGTGGACTAAAGCTTTCTCTGCTAAAAATAAAAGCATCCCAAATGAAGCAGACTATGACAACAGGACCCAAGACATATTAAGTGAAAAGGAAAATTAAAAAACCTTACCACTCACCGTCTTTTCAGAAAAATTAAGATAACATTGTATGTGTTAGTAAGGTATACCATCATTATTTCACGGGGGAATAAACACGTTTATTTAGTCATCTGGCATTTGGGGAACTTATGTCCCTCTTTATTAGCAGTTAAGAGAATTACCAGCAGCAACTATATACCAAACTTCAAAAGGCTGGTTCTAGTGGAAACATTTTTGTATATGAACAATTATTCCAAGTTTTTCATTTAAGTGGGCTGCACTGTAAATCCAGAATTGCAACATAATACAGCTAGTTGTATCATAGAAGTTGTTTGGGTTTTTTAAGGACAAACTTACAAAACACAACAATAGGTTAAATAAATAAAAAACATCCGTTAAAAAACACGCTTAATTTCATCTGTGCAATTACATACCAATATGAAAAATATTACTTTGATCTCTGCACCTTTCATGGTTCAGTCTCCTGGATTTCACTAAAAATAATACTGACAACAAAAATACATGAAAAAAAAAAAAGATCTGTTGACAAATCAGTGCTTTGGAGCTATTAAAAAAAGCACACATCAGATTTGTAGTTCTCTTGCAGGAGAATATGACCCAGTACGTTAAAAATCAAACATTGGTAATAATGTTAATATATAAAATATTAGTTTAAAAACTATAGCATGACCTTCTCAGCAGAAATGGAGTGTATACACTGGGGTCTATGACATACAGCATATCTGAAGGCAAGTTCACAGAATGCTGAAAGGCTCACTGCACATTTTCTATGGCAAGGAAATACTGCAGCTTTAAAATAAGCTGCACAATACTCATCTCTATCTCTTTCACATGAAAGTGTGTAAAAAGCAAATCAGCAAATAAACTCTAAAATAGATTTATACCAAAATCCTCTTTTTTACATTGAGTTTACAGCTTCTATCCATTTGCCTGTACTATTTTTGGAGTTTCCTTCAAGAAAAGTCAAAGTTGCATTTTAGGGCCATGAACAAGTCCACGATACAATGTACTGGCAAGACAGAACTTTTGCATACTAACAAGAGTCACTGCTTGTTGCTTTGTTGTTTGTTTGTTTTTAAAGATAGTTTGTTCCTGGGGGACAAGAGGTCAAATATCGATTCCTTTGACAAGAGATGCCTCCAGTGTAATGTTGAACTCCTGCAAGGTCTGCAGCACTCGAATCAAAGAATTCACAAGAGTATGATCCTTTATCAGTGCTATGTCTTCATACATCTGTGCTGTAATTGGGCAGTCTGCAAGCAGGGCAATCCAGTGATGCAAAAGGTGGTCTCTGTCAAAGTAGCAATTTGCAATATGGAAACAAAAATAAAACAAAGTTAATTTCATGTTTTCACTGAAGAGATTCTTATTCTTTGCCTTCTAAACAGACCTACTACCTTCTCTGCATATTTTTATAAGACAGGGAAGGGGAAATACTGTCTGGGGAACTTGTTTAAACAGCAAGCACCTGTGACAGACATGTTTCTAGACTTTCCACCTCTCACATCAAAGGGTGCTTCCCAGGAGGCCTGGAAGTCCCAAGCAGGCCCAAAGTCACTAGTAGCCTGCTACACTGCCTTTGTGCGAAGAGGCCTCTAGATGGTCCCAGCTTCCCTCCTACCCACCTTCTACAATGAATAGTAGGTGGAACGTGGGGAATTCACCCAGCCATCAACAGGAGAGGCCTCACTAATGGATGGTTTTCTGTGTCTACCTTCTGACCTTCCTAGCTGTAAATGAAAGGGAGGTAAGACTATTCACACCAGCCTACTACCTTCCTCTCTGGATTCAGCTGCTCAGCTCTTTGGGATACTCAGTTTTACATGTCAGATTACCCACACTCCACATGCCCAACAAGTCAGGACATGGTTCACTTGATTCTTCTATAGTTACACCAAAGAACTATGTAAGTAATAGCCAACTGCATAAGCCAGCAGTTGTGTGGTTTTATCTCACTAATATGCAAAATCCTTTAAATTTTAGTAAAGTATCAATAATAAAAACAACAATAGAATCATAGAATAGTTAGGGTTGGACAGGACCTCAAAATCACCTAGTTCCAACCCCCCTGTCATGGGCAGGGACACCTCCCACTAAACCATGCCACCCAAGGCTATGTCCAACAATAATAATAGAGAAAGTTTTTCATACCTGGCTCCAAGACACACCAGCATCTGAAACTTGCCATCCTTCCCAATGTTTCTAGGGGTGTTGTTGATAGCAGTGACAAAGCGACAGAAATTCCTGGCCCTTGTCTGCCAGTTCTCTTCTGGAACCATTTCATTCTGCTCAAGGGTCTCATAGTATGTTTGTGCTTTTTCTTAAAAGAATGGTGGGAGATACTGAAGTTTTATCAGTGCACACAGCAGACCTAAAATAACTGAAATATGATTCTGCTGTGCTTGGAATAAAATAATCAGGCACTATGACCTTGAAATTTAGATGATTAAATTTAATACCACCTCACTTTTCCTGTAAGCATGCTTACAAATCCATAAGGCTATCTGATAGCTCATACTGGACCATTGGTAAATCAGCACGAGTGTCTGTACCATGGAGGGCACAGTTAAGAGTTAAAAGGCCTAGATTCAAAGCCCATCTATGAATTTCCTGAATGATTATGTTTAGCCACTGTTTCTTTCCATATGATCCAGTTATGTGTTCTCCATGTGTTAAACTGAGATTCCACTTCCTTCCCTCTGAACAGTGCTGAAGAAGTTCTCCTATCTACTGAGTTTTGAGATGCTACAGTAAAATGATGATAAAAGGAGAAGAGTGATGTCAAAGTACCTACTCAAAACACAGAAACACTATTAGAAAATTCCTTTCCTAAAAGGCATTTTTATAATCAGTTGATTTATTCAGCTCTATGTCAAAGGATCTAGACCACTGTGTGAAAAATGTATGTTTATAACCCTTTATTACAACATTCATTAAGTACCAACAACACTAGGCATACCTGTTGTGCTTTATAAGGCAACTCATCCTCTTAGAAATTGACTTATTGCTTCCACTATGCTCAATTAATAACAAGGTTATCATATGTCTATTCACCACCTTATTTAAATAATTCTTCCTCACTAAGTTTGTTTTACACTATTACTACTAGAGGGATAAAGTCTAATTACTGTATTAAGTACAGAACCAACTTTGGCAGACAATGCTCTTTCTCTCACAAGTACAAGAAAGTAAGAGCTCTTATGGCAATTCAGCTGCAGAGATGCATCTAAGTATGCTGTTTTCACCAACTGAGAAACAGTGGCAATAATAAGGAACAAGGATGGATATATTTTAAAGACACAAACAGGCTCTGGTATGTCTTTTCTCCCACTTACCTAAAAAGTCCCAAATAAAGACATTTTTGAAGAGTCTTGGTGATTTAAATCCATGTTGAAACACTTGCTCAAGTGCTGAAACAAGTCCACTTTCTCCACACAGCAACAATGTCAGACTGCCTCTCTGTCAAGCGCACACATGAAGCACACACACTTATTATCTCAATTTGGAAGTCTGGGACATGAAAGTGTCTCATGAATCTGTTACTGAAGTCAGTTTTTAAATAAACAGATGCCCCAAGTTACAGTCTCCTGTCAAACAGTGGCCTCAGACAGAATGGCCCAGTTCTCACAAGTCCTGAGCATTCAAAAATGCGGTGACCTCTCTAAGAAGGAGGCTGAAGAAAGCAGTCTCAGGGTCTCATCATCATCATCATCATCACCAAATGAAGCCACGAAAAGGCCAAGATAAAGATCAGGTTTTGAGCAGGTTTTACCTATAATAATGACCACTGCACAGAAAATTAAGAAACTGTTTTCCTCTTCAGTAATAAAGATAACAAGTCTATTGCAGCAGGTGCCTCAGACTGTTTGCTTATCAACAAAAACAACATTTAATGACATTTTCAAACCTCAGGGAAAAAAAGTCCTTAGAACATGATGGTAAATTGCATTTTGCAAACCCAGTGCATGACCACTACAGATTATTGAGTAAATATGATCATCACCCACAATTACACTGTAGGTGAATTTGCCACGCAATACTGAACTTCAAGAAAATTGGGGTAGAAGGAATGGGAGGACCTATTTGTAATAAAATTAATGACTTTCAAGAGATATCCATGCAGGAGCCAGCACTGCTCTGACCACTCTGGCTCAGAAGGGCCATATTGTGATGGTTTAACAGAGGCATGCTGCTTAACCTTGTTTCAGGAAGTAACTGCTGTTTCTGTTATGATGATCACACGTATAATGTAGAAGTGTACCTGAGTCTTTGAAAGCACTTCTGTTTCACATGCTGGGCAGGGTCTGTGTGTGAGGTAGGTGTTTGGGTGTGCATCTTGTTTATTTGTTTTAAAGTCCCCCATGGGTTTTCATGTTTTAAGTAGCACAGATAATGCAAAACAGGCATAAAAAACCCTACTCAGTACTCAATGCAGATGTAAAACCTCAGTTAACCTAAAACAAACTGAACAGGAGGCCACACTGTTGACAGTGGTATGGGTAGAATCCTTGGCAGAATTAACTTATAACACTATTTCCAATACCAGAATGACAACATTTAAATTAACAGAATGTTACAGTTACTAATAAGAGTTAAGACAGGAGTGCCACTACACAAACAACTCCTCCTTACCTCCTTCTCTGGCTTGTGGAAATGCTTGACAATACCGTTTACAGCTTCACCAATAGCTTCTTGTATCTGACCAGTATTTAACTCTGCAAAATACAAAAATATATCCAGTCACTCTGTAACAGCTTTAGAAACTGTACTTCTTCACAAGGAGTGAGGCATACAACAAAAAAATAGAAGAGGAGCATGAACCAGCATAACTTATCCTGCTAGTGAAAAGGTGCTGGACTATGGATAATAGAAATCTACTTCTACTTTTACTTACTGTGGAGGAGATAGAAATTAGGACGGTTTGGGTTTATAGCAAAACTATCATTGTGGTGTTTCAACAAAACAGGTGGAAACGGTTTTTACATATTATATGAATTTTCAGATCAGGGTCCAAAGCTAAGAAAAGGAGCTGTGCTTTAATGAGGACCACAAAATTTGGATGTCCTAGAAATAATTCCTGTGATAGCTTCACTGTAAACCCAACCATGCTTGGGAGAAAAGTAGCCACCTGCTCTTAATTTATCAGGAACAAGACATCCCAGAACAACAATCTCAACAGAAAACTGAAGTCCATTAATAGAAACCACTAGCAAGCTTTTTTGCCCATGAAGGACAGGTAAAGACAGGACAGCAGATTTCCACCTTCCTCCACAGCATTCATTCCACAGATGAAAGACAAGAATACAGAAAACACCACTAGGGCTGCTAAGCACTGAGCCAGGAGTCCAGAGACATCTTTCTTCCATCCTCAGGGACTTTCAGAACTTGATTAGGCAGAACAGCTTGCTCAGGATTGTAATTCAGAAATTAGCTGGACTTTGAG
Source organism: Psilopsiagon aurifrons (assembly GCA_025447955.1). Classification (NCBI taxonomy): domain Eukaryota; kingdom Metazoa; phylum Chordata; class Aves; order Psittaciformes; family Psittacidae; genus Psilopsiagon; species Psilopsiagon aurifrons. Next base: position 30,946 of record JAOEHY010039811.1, on the reverse strand, counting down.
CAGGGGTTTGGGCTAAGTGAGTTTCCCAGGTTCTCTCCAAGCTGCAGTTCTAAAATACAAGGAAACTACAGTTCTGTTTGCAAGCATCTCTCCTCAGGTAATGATGCAGACAGTACAGCACAAGACAAGACACCCCCACCACTCACTTGGCTTATTGTTTGGTGATATAGTGACAAATCTTCTGATCATGCTTGGTGACTGCTGCAAAGGAGGGGTTCGGCACTGTCGCTCATCAACCTCAGTGTGGGAAGTCAGCAACTCTCCCACGAGGATCCTCTCTAAGCTGCCATCATCCATTCCTTTTCCAAGCCATCTTCCACAGGGAAACCTAAAACATAAAGGAGATACATGGATCAAGTCCTTCATCCCAGATTCAATCCCATGCCAAAGACTTTCAACTGCAGTTGCATAAACCCCAAATTCTGCTAGTATAGTTATTAGAAATAGACCATTCATCTAGCAACAAAGACTTGGATTTGGCTTTTGTCAGCAGAGGCATCAAAAATAAACCAGTATTTCAGTTTCAAGTTTGTACTAAATGCTGCACTGAAATATTTGCAAAGAAAGAGTGGCAGATTTTGTCTTGTCCTATATGTAGCATACGATTTGAGGGCTGCAGAGGAAAAAGGGGAAGACCCACTACACACTACAAATGGGTAGTGAAATACTCCCATGCTTTCACTGATTACATAGAAGGCCTGTCACAAAACAAAAAAACCCCAAACATATACTGAAATTCCAGAACACCTATAAGTCTACTGAAACTGGGATATTAAATTAGACACAGAAAGTACACATGCTCACTTGCTTATCATCACCTTCTACAAATCAGTGTTGATGTCAGTTTAATCAGCTTAATCAGAAAACTGAATAGCATCCAAAAATAGAATCTTGCCTCTTCATTTAATTACAAACAAGCTGGCACGAAAAACTGAGTGGACTTAACCTACCAGTTTGTCATCAACATAAGCCTAACAGTTTCTCCGACAAAGGACAGGCTGTACCTAACTTAATTTTTACTGTAAATCTTGTTCCTTTACTTTCCTTTACTATGTAAACATAGGTTTCTAACACTTGTAACCCCCTGTGCCCCAGAATGTGTCCAAAGGTTTCTCTGTAACACCTAGAGCACTCAGCCTTCATGTAAAATACACTCATATTTGATAAGCTGCAAGCTCTAACTTGCTATTTCTTCCTGGGGTTCGAGGGAGATTATTTTTAAGATGTGCAACACTCAACTCAGCTTCTCCACCGCTGTTTTAAGGCTGGACATGAGCATCTGCAAACTGAAAACTCTGCTTAATTTTATGAGAATCACAACTTGTTTAATGCCAGAAGCCGAATGACCTTTCTATGCCTTCAGGTAGCAGCAACTGAAGACACAAAGTCCCAGGAGATAAGACCTTTCTAGTCAAACAAGCACTACTGTGCCAGCTCCCCACATAAATTCTACTTACCCAATATGAAATTTCAGGATGATACTTACTTGTAAGTATGCCCTGTTATTTCATTTCTGACCATAACATATTCCACTAGCCACTTGGCATACAGCCCTGAATTATCATGTCCTATTTGCACTGTGGTCAGTTTACCCAGGTTCTGGCACTGCAAATTAAACAAAGAATTTGTCAGTGCAAACTGAAAAAGAGCAGCATGTTGGAGACATAAACTATTAAAGAACATGCTCAGATATGGAATCAGAAATGTGGTTCCCCTTCTCTGACCGCATGATTGATTCTGGGCTTTTTAGGTATAGGTTGTAGGTTGCCTTATTTGATTTTGTTTGCTTTTCTTTGTTAAATACTATTTTGATCAGCAGAAACAACACAGTTAAACGAGATTTTTCAATTAAATTTTACCCAATGCATGCATACACAAAAATCAGTACAGAATAACTTTGTTTCCAACAGAAGAGGATATGATACCTCCCACCATAACAGCACAAAGTAGTAATGTAAAGACGGTCTTTCCATTTGCACTAAGGATTTGTCAGTCATTTTGTTCTGCATGTTATTAAATAAGGATTAAATTTGCTATGGACAGGCACAGGAAATACTTGTGACTAACCACACAGACTAATGATATGAAATGTATGGCAAGATGGTACAAAAAAGGGGGAATTGAAAACTGAACAAACAGAACATCCAAAGCATTTTTTGTTTCAAGCAATACAGACCTCAAAAGTCATTTCTAATATATTCCTGGGAATCTGCAGGACTCCTGTTTCACCCAGTTCTCCCGAGATACAGATCCAAGGATTGGCTGTAAACATTGAGCCACCAAGTTTCTTGCTCGGAACAATCAATATATGGTAGGGTATCACTGCAAACACAAGAAAAGATTACCCTTCAGAAGTGAAAGATAGTTACGTAACCTCTTTAATGAAGAGGGCGGGGAAGGTAAGTCAAAATAATACCGCAGTAACATGAAATGTTAAAACACCAGAGTTGCTATTTAATCATGCTAACACCTGCATACTAAGCACTGACTGACAATCAGGAGACGCACATATAGCAGTCATTAAGAAGCAGAGCTGACAGCAAAGCACTATCAACTGGGAAAAGAAGTATGGATGGCATAATGCCTTCATGTAAGAAAAGCAATTTTTCATTTACCAGCCTCAAAACATATCATGAAGATGATCACTCACCCCAGCTTAGAGACAAGAAAGTAAAGACAGAATATTCATGTATCTAGGACTACACTGCAGCATACTCAACTCCTAACTGCCTGCTTTTCTTTGTGTGTGCAGTATGCACACTACACAGGTAACACCAATCCCCATTCAATTACTAACCAAAGCCTGTGTTTGCAGGGCTTTCTTGCACCAGCATTCGTTACCATGGCTGAACAAATTCACTGAAAATAGTTTATAACGCTGAAAGTTTCTCTGTAACATAATTGCTCTTAATTATGCTATCCATAAGACTTCTTGATTCTAAAAAGAATAAACTACTTTTTCCCCTCTAATCGGCACCAGACATGCTCAAACAGTTCCTGGTCCCCTGGTTTACCAGTGACTAATTCAGCACAGTATCACTTGAGTTGCAGCCCATTCTCTGATTCAGGAGGCATCTGCCCATGCTCTTCAATCACTTAGCATCTCACGCACAGCCCTTACTAACCAAACTTCTATAACAAAATCCAATTATCTGAATGGTCACTGCATTTCTTGGCAATCTGCCCCTCTTTTGTAGTGCAAAAATGGATTGCAGTTAGAGCTTTTCAGCTGAGGCATTTAATGTATTTCTTCCTCAGTGTCTCCTCAGCTGTCAGAGCCCTCAAGAAACTATTTGGTGGTTGGATTTTCTTAAAAGCTTGATGCTCATAGCATTTAAGAAAGAATTAATACATTTCCCTTTTTATTTTTGTGCTGACAGCCTTAAAGTAAGTGACAATTTAACTTCATCCAGCAGACTCGATTTTAGCATTGTCCAGAACTCGTCCACAAGACCACCATTCAGCTTTGAATCATTTTACATACACTTTAGATGTCAGCTTGCTTTGTCTTTCATACACATAAATATGGATCATAAATAAATAAAACACCATTAAGAGCAGCTCCTATCATGGGGCCACAGGGGTCCTTTTACACTCCCCCATCCCCAGTTTTATAAGCCTTGCTTAAGTCTTTCCTTATTCCTTCCTCCTAGTGAGGTCCTGTGGCAGCAGGTACCCAAATGCATGAGGACCCTGTAATACACTTAAGCATCAGCAGCAATAGGTTAAAAGTTTCTTTCGGGCATCTACTTTTTAAAAAAGAAAGAAAAGAAAGCAAAGGAAGTACTTCAGTGCACTGCAGAGTTCTGATGCAGCCCTCAATGGCCATTTCACTGTTGTTACCTGAAACTCAGACACAGGTATGTGGCAAAGTAGGATGAGCATGAAAGGGGAAAGATTTTTTTTGTTTTCTTTTAATTCCGAGTAGGTGTTAATATTCTTACCTTGCTCATGAGCAACCCATACGGTTCTTGTTTAGCATCATGCAAACAAGCCCACCACAAAATTTGCTGTTGAGAACTCTCCCTCAACTAAAAGGATTAAAGCTGCTTATTTTGTAACGTTATAAACAAAAGCCTTTAGTGACACAGAGACACTACTGCCCACCAGAAAAGATCACAGAAACAGTGTTACAGCACACTCAGATGCATACCAGGAAGACGAACAAATACATTAAGGCATGTTGCTCAGAGCCGTTTAGAATTTTGGATAAGGACTCAACCAAACCTGGAAATCAGAGTTCCAGGAAAAGCAAATACTTACAGATTGTTGTAAAAACATTGGTAAAACAAAAGTAATCAACAGCATTGAATGACAGGAGATGATACAAGAATTGTTCTTTCTCATCATCACAGCGGAGGAATGCATAACGCTTGTAGAGTTTTCTGACAAAGCAAAACAAATCACCTGTTATAGTAACAAGATAATTTCAGTGAAATATTTTCTACTGTGCTTATTTATTAGGTAAACTATGAAGAATGAGCAAGCAATTACAAACGACAAGTGATTCTGGTAGAGACAACCGTATTTAACGTGCCAAGGTATACAGACATTCTGCAAGTCTGAAGTCTCGCAAGTGCATCAGTCCAATACTCCACACTATTTTCTACCCCTTGAAATCCAAGTTTGGAGTGGTCTAAGGGTCTTCCCCCACCCAACACCCCAAGATGGAAAAAGAAATTTTGTATTCTCTGACTATTTTCTGGCAATGTAAAATGCCAGAACTGAAGTAAGAGAGTCCTCATAAGTTACTTCCCAGCAGCTTGTGCCATGGGAGAGTCCACCAGCACATAAGACAGTTAGAAGACTGTCTGCAAAGGACACTAGGGCAAACACTGGGACTACATGCTTCTATTAGACTACAGGTGATAATCAGGGCCTACAACAACCTGCACACAATCCAGGGAACAGCTTCAGTGCTGACAGTACACAGCTCCTGATGAACAAAATCATAGATATGCAAAGTTTTGCATGTCTAAAGTCCTTCTTAAAGGCTTAAAGTCCTACTGCTCCCTCCTACTGGGTCAAAACCACTTTGCTCAGACTGCAACACTGCACAGAAGTGCAACTTCTTTTAAGTGGAAATATCAAAAGATGTAGCTCAGTAGCCTTCTCTACTAGTAAAGACACATCGATGCAGAGGGATGCACTGTAAATGGAAACAATCTTTAAAACTTACTGAAATTACTCAAACACATTAGAGACTTTAACACTGCATAATTTGCAAGGGAGAAACCTTAAAATGAATTTACAACCTCAGCCTTTTTAAGTGCAAAATTCTGACTCAAAAATACTCTTAAGTTACTCACTTGTACATAGCAATCACCACTATTTCTGTTAATTATGCAACAAATAAATAATATCAGTGTTGGTAAATAATCATAAAAGAGCATTCCAAGATGTATCAAAATCTGACTGATGCTAGAGGAATATTCAAAACATCATGAATGCATGAAATGCTGACACAGCCGTGTCCAGGTTGTTCCTGCCAGGAGGGCATCCTGACAACTCCACTCGATTTCAGACATCAATTACAAAGAAGTAAGCAAGTGACTCACAAGCCAGAAATTTGTAAAGCAAATCAATGATGATTAACACACATACATATTCTTACTTGCATAAGAAACGTAACACAAGAGATTGACGGGAAATGTTCAAAGGAAATAAAGACACTGAGACTTAAATCAACATAATCTGCTTGTAGTCACAAGAGTAGCAATCCCACAAAGGTTTTGTGGGTGATCACGTCCATGTTTCATTTGAACAATCTGAACCACATGTTTAGACAGCCTGTCTACATGGGTATGTGCTGCCTTGCCTTTTCAGAGCGTAAGATTTCTCAGTTTACTTGAGCACACAATGGTGTTTGAGGAGAGAAGCACTGAGACTTCCTTCTTGTTCCCTAACACTAGTCCCTTTGCAGACTAGAAAGAAACCAAACATTTCAGGTTTTGTATATTCTTAGCAAATACCAAGTGAAGCAAATGAGTTAATTAAAATATCTAATAGTTGCTTCAAAATACAACCATGTTAACCGTAAAATGTCAGAAATTGCACAATTACTTTTGGTACCTCACTGAACTTGGCACTGCTTCCTCTAAAACCAAATGGAGCACATTTTAAATCCATGCTGCCTAGAACACCTTTAAGTAGGGTATCTAAATATGCAGCACAAGGCACACATGATTGCAAAGAATTGATGTAATTTCTACGCAAGTTGCTCCTTCACTTGTCACTTTCATTTTTAATTTTGCAACTGTCTCAGTCTACTTCATAGAATTAGAATGTGTCTGATAGAGCGGGGGTTTTAATTCCTGGAGGCGAGGCAAGGGGAAGAGGGGGAGAAGGAGAATATGCTTAAAGTCCTCTCACAGCACTTGTTCTACATGGAACAAGCACAACTAATTTAACCCAGTCTGGACTGCCGACTTCACTGAAGAGGGCTAACCTTAATTTAGAGATCCAAGTAGATTTATTAGCTGTCCTGACTTTGTCTTTCAGCTTTTCTTGACTCACTGTTGGAAGGCCACAGCTCCATCAGAATGTTCAAAATAATCCAAAACAAGGCAAATCTCAAATAATTAGCAGTTGGGGTTTGGGGGGATTTGGGGTAAGACATTCTTTGGAAGATGACATGACTGGGAAGAGAGGAAATGAAGAGTAGACAGCATAGGTTAAACTATCTCCAAATAAAGCTAGTGACAATTACTAGGGCCCATACACGGGAACCTTTCATTTCCATGCAGTAACCAGTATATTAAACCTTATTAGCACAAATTTTTTTTTCCCTGCACAGTTTATACTAAATAAATCTCAAATCTTCATTCCTAAAAAAATTAATATTAAATAAAGCTTGCACTGTGATTTATGCAACTATTTACAAAAGAATTATGTTTACAAAGATAATATAATGTGTATGTACTCTGGACATCACCACGTACACAGGTCCTCGTACTGAGCTTTTCTCCTTTTGTCCTTCGAGTACTCATAAGAAGCACTAGCACAGAGTAGAATCATAGAATAGTTAAGGTTGGAAAGGACCTTAAGATCATCCAGTTCCAACCCCCCTGCCATGGGCAGGGACA